>LNAC01000018.1:5793422-5879932 GCA_002007465.1 Ailurus styani | reverse complement strand
GGCCTTGATCCCAGGACCCTGGGATCATAACCTGAGCCAAAGGCAGTGGCTTTAACCCACTGAGCCACCCAGGCGCCCAGATGAATGATTTTCAAAAAAATTTTGGGCGCCTGGGTGGCTCAGTGGGTTAAAGCCTCTGCCTTCGGCTCAGGTCATGATCTCAGGGTCCTGGGATCGAGGCCCACATCGGGCTCTCTGCTCAGCGGGGAGCCTGCTNGAGCCTGCTTCCTCCTCTCTACTCTCTCTCTGCCTGCCTCTCTGCCTACTTGTAATCTCTCTCTGTGTGTCAAATGAATAAATAAAATCTTTATAAAAAAAAAAAATTTTAACACAGCAGAGGGGTGACTGGGTGGTGCAGTAGGTTAAGTGTCCAGCTCTTTTTGTGGTTCAGGTCATGATCTGGGCGCTGTGGGATCGAGCCCTGTGTAGGACTCTGAGCTCAGTACAGAGGCTGCTTAAGACTCTTTCTCCCTCTCCCTCTGCCCGTCCCCCCACCCCACCCCCGCTCACAAGTGCGTGCTCTCTCTCAAATAAATAAATAAATACAATCTTAAAAAAATTTAAACTCAGCAGATTGGTGTCTTTTAAACAAAATCTTACTGAAAACTCAGTATATAGGTGCGAGTCCTGTCTCCTCATTCTTCCTTTCCCATTCTCTCACAGTGAGAAATAAGGGCTCTAAGACCTTGTGGGACACAGTATGAAACCAAGGGTTTTAGAAAATATGCATCTGTAAACTGTTAATGATCATAACTGCCAAACATAGAACTGGCTGGTAAATGATGCAGTTACAAATTCCAATTTAAGTTCATTAATGATAGATAAGTAATCCAGGTAAGGAAAGAACAATATGCAAAGATGTTGTCATGTACACCCTATTTTAGTCGCAGAAATAAGTATCTTATTTTAGAAGCCAGGGAGGAGGGTGTCAAAGGACAAGTTGCTACCCTTGACCAATTTACCTTTGTCAAAAACATCCTTCCGTGCTAATGATGTACTTTTGTGTAATTCATCAGGTACCAAAGATGAAAAACAGGAAAAAAAAAAAAAAGAAGAAGAAGAGTTCTTTGTGTCTCCATTTTCTTATTTGCAAGTAAAAAGATTCTGTAACAACGTTCTATTTCACAAGGATAATATGAAGATTATTAAGATTATATGCAAGACTGTCTAATCTAAATGGTCTCCCATTAACATAGGCACATATTAGGAATGGGAAAGAAATATCATCTACTTATTCTGGCAACTAAGAAGAAAAACAAGCCATTTACTTGTAGACTACATTAAGTGTAGACAACATTTTCTTAATTCTGGAGGAATAGAATCATTCACAACTTAATGTTTACATGATTCTTTCCAGGCCTGATTCAGAATACTCAAAATTTTTTAAAAAGGCCTCAAAATAGCCCCCATGTTTCTCAATTAATAAAAACAGCTTGCACATCTATTTCCACTCCACCGTATCCTCCAACCTTTTATTCACAATCATACTTCATCAATCTTTCTTTCTCAAATCTTCAAAATTCCCTTATCTATTGAAGCAATACATACAGGTAAGACTCCACAGAAATAATCTTTCCATTGAGAAAGAGGCAAAGGCCACAAAGAAGCAACTCTTAAAAGAAGAAATATAAATCAATGTATAAAGACATTTAACTTGACCCATGAGCCTATACATATTTAATAAGACACCATTTTACCCTATCAGACTAGCATAGGTCAAAAGATTCTCAATGTTTAAGGTTTTTGAAGGGGTAGGGAAAGAACCACCCATGCACATACATGCACACACAGGCAGAAAGTAAAGAGAAACCATCTTTTTAGGGGGCAAATTTCCAATACGTAACAAAATCACAAATATGCATATCCTTTGACTCAGAGTGTACACTTCCCGGATTTATCCTAAGAAAATAATCAGCCAAGTCTGTACTACAAGGATGTACTACAGGCACCTATTCAGATGCCCAGTGCAGTATCATTTATAATATGAAAAAACAGAAACAATTTATATGTAAATATAAATTGGCCAAATTACAGAATAACTATAGATATTAAAAATGAATGATCTAGGGACGCCTGGGTGGCTTGGTTCGTTAAGCGTCTGACTTAGTTTCGGCTCAGGTCATGATCTCAGGGTTGTGAGCTGATACAGAGCTTCCCACTAGGCGTGGAGCTTCCTTAAGATTCTCTCTCTGCTCCCCTGCCATCTCACATGTGCACTCTCTCTCTCAAAAAATGATCTATATTTTTTATTTTTTTTAAAGATTTTTATTTATTTGACAGAGAGACAGACACAGAGCACAAGCAGGGGGAGCAGCAGAGGGAGAGGGAGAAGCAGGCTCTCCCCTGAGCAGGGAGCCAGATTTAGGGCTCAATCCCAGGATCCTGGGATCATGACCTGAGTCATGACACTTCACCAACTGAGCCACCCAGGTGCCCCAAGAATGATTTCTATTTTAATTGAAAAAAGAAATCCGTGCTATATTAAGTGATAAAAACACATTTATAGTAGTTTGATTACATTTCTAAAATATGTCCTGATATACATTCTAGAAAATTAAACTAAATAAAATTAGTGATTATCTTTGGAGAAACATTTTTTTTTTTTAAGATTTTATTTTTAGGGCGCCTGGGTGGCTCAGTGGGTTAAAGCCTCTGCCTTTGGCTCAGGTCATGATCCCAGGGTCCTGGGATCGAGCCCCCATTGGGCTCTCTGCTCAGCAGGGAGCCTGCTTCCTCCTCTCTCTCTGCCTGCCTCTCAGCCTACTTGTGATCTCTCTCCCTCTGTCAAATAAACAAATAAAATATTTAAAAAAAAAAAAGATTTTATTTTTAAGTAATCTCTACACNTGCCTGCCTCTCAGCCTACTTGTGATCTCTCTCCCTCTGTCAAATAAACAAATAAAATATTTTAAAAAAAAAAGATTTTATTTTTAAGTAATCTCTACACCCACCGTGGGTCTCAAACTCACAACCCCGAGATCAAGAGTTGCATGCTCCACCAACTGAGCCAGCCAGACACCCCTGGAGGAACTTCTAAAGTAAAATTTGAAAAAAACTCTTCTGACTTTTCAACCCGTCTACTCAAGATCTTCTTCTTTCAGCATCACTTAAATGCACCTTTCTCCCACTCATAGAAACTCCATCAAGTATCATCTCATCATCTGCGACTGCATGTTATTAACACCTACATGGGGATGATGTCCTACCTATCTCAAGTCTAAACTTTTCTTAGTCTCAGATTCACATTTTTGCATATGTGCTGCACGCTCCTCAAAGTCAATATATTAACAAACTCTATCTACCTGTCTTCCCTACCATCTACTCTAGTCCTATATTTCCTATTTCCATTAAAAGTTTCCTCATTCACTTGGTCTCTCCAAGCTGGCAAATTCAGTCATCTTTGAAAGCTTCCCCTCAAATATCTGTGGTCAAATCCTGCCTATGATCTACTTCTGAAATTTCTCCCTAATTCATCCCTTCCTTTCCATCTCACTGCCATTTTCAGAGCTAAGAGCTAAGGCAGGTCTGGCCATTTCTAACTTAGACTATAAAGCTAAACAAACATTTCTTAAGTACCCATTAACATTTCTTAAATACACATTATATGCCATACACAGTAAAAGGAGCTGAGAATATAAAGATTAATGAAGCAAAATACTACCATCAGGTTAATCTTGAGGCAGAAAGATGGGGGAAGACAATACAATGTGACAAGTTTTATAATTAGAGCAAAATCCACAAGATGTCAATCTCTTTCTCATCTGATCTAATCTTACAACTACCTGAATTATCTTTCTATCTAGAATACAAACCAGATCATGTCACTTTTCTGTTGTAAAACCCTTGATGATTCTACTCCACTACCTACAGGATAAAGTCCAAATGCTTTAGTACCATCCAAACACTTCACAATCTGTCCTCAACCTATCTGATAGAGTCATCTATTACTTTTTTTAGTTCACATCCATTTAACCCAGTCATGTTGCTGGGTTAACTAGTTGCTACTCTGAGAATGTTTTGTGTTTCTGCTGCTGGAGAGCCCTTCTTCCTTGTGCCCACCAATGGAAGTCTTGTCCTATTCTCAAATAATACTTCCTTTCTGAAATCTTCATTAACCACTGCCAAAGCAGTTTTTAATATAATACTTATCACTTCATACTATAATTTGCTTTTTTCTTTCTACCAGTAGACTGTGAGACAAATTCTTGAGGACAGAAACTACATTTTGTTATTCTTTCTAACTTTCCCAAAGTCTAGTAAGTTAGTAATTATTCAAGAAATGTTTGTTAAGGTGTACCTGGGTAGTTTAGTCCGTTAACCGTCTGTGTTCCACTCAGGTCATGATCTCACGGTCCTGGGATCAAGCCCCATGTCAGGCCCCCTGCTCAGCGGAGAGCCTGATTCTCCCTCTCCCCCTGCTCGTGCTCTCTCTCTCTCACTCTCTCTCAAAAAAATAATAAATAAAATCTTTAAAAAAATGTTTGTTAAATGAATGATGGGGGAGAAACAAGTTTGCAGAGAACCAAACTGTATTAACACTGCATTATTTTCCTTGTTTCTCTATCTGGAATTCAGAGGCCTATCTAAATCAGTGGTACTAAGACCACTATCTACCACCACCACCACCACCACTCCCACATACCAGGAGCCTGAAGGAGGCTATGTTTTTTTCTCTATCTTCCTATTCATCTGGCTATCTTTCTATGTATCTATCCATCCCACAGATTAACAACAGTAAATAGCACAGAATCCCCACCCTCCAAGGGGGTTATATTCACGTAAGGAGAGATAATTAACAGATAAATAAACGCAGATCAGTCATTTCAGATAGTGATCAATGTGATGACTAAAATAAAGTGCTTGACGGGACAGAATATAGCTAGGGGAGAGATGTGCCATTTTAAATGGAGGTGGGGGGGCGCCTGGGTGGCTCAGTGGGTTAAAGCCTCTGCCTTCGGCTCAGGTCATGATCCCAGGGTCCTGGGATCGAGGCCCACATCGGGCTCTCTGCTCAGCGGGGAGCCTGCTTCCTCCTCTCTCCTCTCTCTCTGCCTGCCTCTCTGCCTATTTGTAATCTCTCTCTGTGTCAAATGAATAAATAAAATCTTAAAAAAAAAATGGAGGTGGGGAAGAAATCACTGAAAGTTTCTCTGAGAAGGAAACAAAAGGTAAAGCCTGAAGGATGAGAAGCAATCACCTAAGCAAAATTTGGGGGAAGAATTCTGCAGTAGAAGGAACTTTAAGCACAAAAGCTCTGAAGCAGAAATGCATTTCGCTGTTTGAGGGGCAGAGAGACAGTGTGGCTAGAGAAAGAAATGAATGTGGAGAAGAAAGCATGGCCTTGCAGGTGGCAGCCTTGGTGAAGGCCCATCTGCACCTGTCTTGGGTTTGGAATTTCTAGTTTACATCATCTGTTGTCTGCACAATCTCCTACTTACTAATATCACAGCCAAAGAGCAGTGGAATGGAGTATATAGCATACCCTGTTGTTAGGAAGATGTCAAATGATTCTGGAAGTACGTTTTCTAGTTTCTGTTGATAAAAAGTATTCCTAGATACAATGTCATGACAATATGGTCTCAGGGCCAATGAAAACCTGATAAGCACAAAAGACTAAAACCACTTCAAAAGAAAGACAAGTCTTTCTACTGACTACAAGGCAAGCCAAAATGAGAACTACCAAAATTATCCTAAATTCACGTAAGGAAATAAAACATAACACTCTACTACTCTGAAATACATATGGGTTACAAATTTATCCTTTTAACTCGCTAAGTTTTTCTATTCCCATGTAAACTTAAAGATCATTTAATACAAATCCAGACTTAAATAATTAAGTAAGACAGATTTCCAGTTTTCACTGACTGAAGTTGTTCTTCACCTTTAGAGAAATCAATTTTATGATGTTCTGAGAAAGCAAGAATTTATATGCATCAAACTGCCTCTCAGTAGTAATTCTGTGGATGTTTATTCAAGTTACTACTGTGATGTTAGAGCAAAGTCAATCTATTACATAAATGAATATTCACAAAACTAGCTGCTAAAAAAACTCAGTAGTTGCTAGGAACTCAAGCAGTGTGAAATTACACATCTTACTCCTATTCTCAGTAGCATCTGCTAGATTTGCTAACTCGAACATCGCTAAATATAAAGAGCCTTCCATTACTCTAGTCAGGTCTTAAAATTCCAAGCTGCTGGCCTTCTACCAGTAAAAATAAATTCATACTCAGCATCCTTAAATTCAACTGTGTAACCAGTGATCTCTCACTAGTGTAGTGATGCTTCCCTGATACTATGGGGGACCACAAACAACATTCTTTCCTTGTTCAAAACAGAAGAAGTAAAGGTGACAAACAATAATCATGTTACCCTCCCACACTCCTGTTCCCCCAAGGGCCAGTGTCTCTTACAATGGGTCTTCATAATCATCCATACCTATAACAGCTATGGAGAAAAAGCAAACACTTTAGCCTAAAAGGGAAACTCTTCCCATTCTCTAAGCTGATGTCCAACTTCATATAAGATCTTTCATTTTCTCTTCCCAATTCATCCAGGAAGGGCCACTGAAAAATTTATAAATACCTACTGTATCTTCTTCCCAATTTCACATCTTCAAACTGGTTGTTTTGTCATTTTTCATCATTGTACTCATAAATTCATACTTGAAATTAAAAAATCCATTTCTTCAGTTGGGAAATACAATCGCATACTTTCTCCCTGGAGTTCTGGCTCAATCCTGATGTTGGTATTTCCAGGAAGAAATGCAAACATAGTATCAACTGGAAAGCCTCTCTGAACACGAAGTATATCCTTATAGACTGAGTCTGGGTATTACTCAATAAGGATTTACCCCTTATCAGGGGTAGAGTCTGAAGTAAAGCAAGGCCTTACTCCCTTCTCAGAGTGTGGTTCAAGGACCAGTAACATCTAGGTCACCTGAAGTTTGTTAAAAAGAATTTAGGTCTACCTCTCAGACCAACTAAATCAGAATTTTCATTTTATTGATATCTGTATGTAGTGCTCCCTACATTATAAAATCTCAGAATTGGTGGTAAATTTAAAAGCCTATCATACACAGAGATGAACCTTGGATACAATTATAACTGATAATGACTATAGTCCCCTTCACAAATTCTTTAGTTCTTATAAGTCCTTCTTGAGATAATGTCTCATAAAATTAAAACTGCCTGTCTTAAAACACACCAAAGCTGTCATTGTTGTTGGAAGTCACTGATAAAACCAAGTCCTTACCTAATCTGAGCTCTCCGAAGTTCC
Organism: Ailurus styani; assembly: GCA_002007465.1. Classification (NCBI taxonomy): domain Eukaryota; kingdom Metazoa; phylum Chordata; class Mammalia; order Carnivora; family Ailuridae; genus Ailurus; species Ailurus styani. The sequence goes on along the minus strand of LNAC01000018.1, from coordinate 5,872,657 downwards.
CACACCCTATCTTCTTGCCAACCCTGAAGTTGGGTCCCACCATAAGAACCCCAGAGGACGTTGAGGTGCCAGACGGTCGGGGACAGTGTGTACTCCTTTGTGCCATGGGTTTAGTTGTCCGTTGTCTTTCATCCTTCTCCCTACTAGGATGGTCCATGATCCTACACGACAGAGTCTCTGCACGAGTAGTCTCAGTCCGTATATTTCTCTTCAATACAAAAGTATGTCCAAATAAACCGTAGTCAGAGAAAATCTTTTGGCACCATATTTATGTTTCTAATGTATCTCCAGGAGATGAAAAATCATTGATTTGTTCTTGTAGGACATGTAGTCTGTGGATCTCAAACATAGGAGGGTATTTTGTAACCTAGGTAAAAATCAAGAAAACATACAGTTAAAAATTAAATTTTAAAACAAATTCAGAGAGTTACCACTAATTAGAATGGATCCTATCCAAAAATGAACAAAGTGGATAGTTTCCTGAAATGGGTTTTGGTTTTATATTCTCCAACAGTTTAGCCATCTGGACTAGTTATTCATCTGGTAGCATAAGCTCGGTAAGCTGCAGACCATGGCAGCTAAGGGAACACGCAAGCCTTTAATATAAAATGCTATCTTTGGGGTGCCTAGGTGGCTCGGTAGGTTAAGAACCCAACTCTTAATTCTTGATTTCAAGGTCATGAGTTCAAACACTGTGTTGGCCTCCACACTGGAAGTGGAACCTACTTACATACACACACACACACACACACGTAAGTGCTATCTTCTAGTACTATACATATGACCCACAAGAAAGCTATTTGCTCCCTTTTTCATCACTAGCCAACAGAAAGAAAAAGTGGGGTTAAGTCTAGTTAAATAAACTGAGGACAATTAAAAGCTCTTCCTTCAACTTTGTATAGAACCTATCATAAATGAAGTTACTTCCGGTCCCCCTCCTCCATCCCCACCATTTACCTAGCACTGACAGCAATAACACAATCCAAAACAAGTTACTGCTGACACAGACTACTTCTATAAAAGACTTCCCCAAACCCTAGTGATACTAAGCAGTCCTAAACTGAAGCTTTGCAATTGTATCTAACATCCTCCAATTATCTTTGTTGTTTACTAAAAGTTCTCCAAACAGCATTAGTAAGGGAAATAAAATTTAAAATATTTTCAATACTTCTGTCTTAACTGGTGCAAGGATGTGTCTATGTATGAGAAACTGTCAGGCTATACTTTCTTCCCTTATAAATTTCTTTGAAGACAGGAAAATGATGGATCTTAGCCTATCCAGACAATTTTGAGCTATTCAACTAACTCCCAAATCTTCATAAATTATCACTAGTGTAATAGTTTCATTTATAAGATTTGGAAAACTGTACTTCCTTATCTATTGTTCTTCATATTTTTCATATGTGTTCACTCTAACAGATGGAGGTTATTTTTATAATACTTGTCATTAACTTTCTCCATTGCACTTAAACTCATGAAACATTAGGTGGAGTAGTCACACACAGCCCTCATTATCCATGTATAGAAAAACATACAGTACTTGCCAGGTTAGAATCCTGCAAACATCATGTTCAGGTGAGAAAAGGATGTTTTTAACACCTGCTTGTAGCCCAGAAGAATCACTTTAACTCCCACAAACATGGAAAAAACTTACATTTAAGAAACCAATTTTCTAATATATGCATGCGACATGAGCATGGTCTAATCTGTAATTATGAAAGATGAATAATATTTAATACTACTTTTATATGCCACCTCATTTAAGAAATCAAACTAATTGAACAATTAAATTTTTCAAAATGCTATTTCTTTATCACCACCCACTGCTCAAAACTATTTTCTACTTCCCCACTGCAAACTCTTTAGCTTGTCGTTTGAATCCCTTTAATATTAAACTCATTTAAACTCTTGTATTAAAAAACTACCACATAAACACAAGAAGCATCCATTGTTGGCCCTTATACCTAGAATGGCCTCTTCTGTCTTAAAGGCCTGACTCACATCCTATGTCCCTTGTGAAAACTTTCATAACCAATTCATCATTAACACCTGGAGCACAACCATGTAGACAATGTATACATTTGCCACTTAACATGTACCAGATTATATAGGTAGGTACTACAATATTCAACTTGATTATAAGCCTTTTAAGTTAGGGACCTTGTCATATCTCCCTTGGTTTCTTGCATATAATTGGTACTTAATAAATACTGAGTAACAATTATCATGGTCTTGCTTAACAGAAAGCAGATTTTCAATGACATAACCAAATATTTATACAAAATAGTAAAAGAGAATCCTGCTTAACCCTAAAAATTCTTAGAATTCATCTAGAAAGAAGCTAATATGATCTCATTTCAAGTCATTAGTGTTAAGACAGGACAGTTAGGATTTCTACTTCACAAGGATATTAAATGATTTATTTTCAGATAGTAGCAGATAACATATGAGAAAGTCAGCTCAAGAACCAGGTCAAATAGGGGGCACCTGGGTGACTCAGTTGGTTAAGTGTCTGCCTTCAGCTCAGGTCATGATCCTGGGGTTCTGGAATCAACCCCATATATATCAAGCCCATATATATATATGGGCTTCCTGCTCAGCAGGGAGTCTGCTTCTCCCTCTGCCTCTGCCTTTCTCTCCCTCTCTCTCTGTCTCTCATGAATAAATAAATAAAATATTTAAAGAAAAAAAAAGAACCTGGTCAAATAGAACATCCAAAGTAAACATTAAGTTATACTTTAACTTTATTTTTAAAAAATGACTTCCAAAGATAGCAGTAAAAGACAAACTATATGATTTGTCCTTTTTCTTTTTTACAGTAAAAAAAAGGGGGGGGAGGGAAATTCCACTTTTTTGCACCATATACAAAAATAAACTCAAAATAGATTAAAGATCTAAATGTAAGACTTACATTTAAGATCTAAATGTAAGACAGAGAACTCCTAAAAACAAACAAAACACACACACACACACACACACACACACACACACACACACACACACAGAGGCAGTAAACTTTTGGATATCAGCCTTCAGCACTATTTTTCTGGATCTGTCTCCTTAGGTGAAGGAAACTAAAGCAAAAATAAACTACTGGGACTAAACAAAAAGCTTTTGCACAGTAAAGGAAACCATCAACGAAATAAAAAGGCAATCTACTAAATGAGAGAAGATATTTACAAGTGATATAACCAATAAGGGTTAATACCCAAAATATATGACGAATTCATACAAATCAATGCCTAAAAACAAAATAACCTAATTAAATAATGGGCAGAAAACCTGAACAGACATTTTTCCAAAGAAGACAGGCAGACATATGAAAAGAGGGTCAATATCACTAATCAGGGAAATGCAAATCAAAACCACAATGAGCTATCCCATCACACCAGTCAGAATACCTAGTACAAAAAGACAAGAAATGGGGCACTTAGCTGGCTCAACCAGAAGAGCATGCAACTCTTGATCTCAGGATTGTGAGTTCGAGCCCCAGGTTCAGTGTAGAGATTACTTAAAAATAAAATCTTGGGGCACCTGGGTGGCTTAGTTGGTTACCTGCCTTTGGCTCAGGTCATGAGTCTGGAATCCCAGGATCAAGCCTGGGTCAGGCTTCCTGCTTAGCAGGGAGTCTGTTGCTTTCTTTCCCTCTGCCCCTCCCCCCTGCTTGTGTGCTCTCTCTCCCTATCTCAAATAAATAAAATATTTAAAAAATAAAATAAGATCTTAAAAAAAAAAAGACAAGAAATAACAAGCATTGATAAGAAAGTGGAGAAAAAGAAACCCCTGTATACTGCTGGTGGGAATGTAAATGGGTGTAGCAACTCTGGAAAACAGTATGGAGATTCCTTAAAATATTAAAAATATAAATACCATATGACCCAGTAGTCCACTTCTGGGTATTTACCTGAAGAAAACAAAAACACTAATTCGGAAAGATATACACACCCCTATGTCTATTGTAGCATTATTTACAATAGCCAAGATGTGGAAGCAACCTAAGTTTCCATCAACAGGTGAATGGATAAAGAAGATGGGGGTGTGTGTGTAATGAAATATAAGTCATTAAAAAGAATAGAATCTTGCCAGTTTGTGACAAAATGTATGGACCTAGGAGCTATCATATTATTAAGTGAAATAAGGCAGACAGAGAAAGACAAATACCATGTTATTTCACTTATATGTGGAATCTAAAAAACAAATGAACAAACAAAAGAACAGATTCATAAATACAGAGAACAAACTGGTGGGTGCCATAGGGGAGAGAGACTCGGGATGAGCAAAATAGGTGAAGGAAATTAAGAGGTACAAACTTCCAGTTAAAAAATAAGTAGGTCACAAGGATGAAAAGTACAGCATAAGGAATGTAGTCAATAATATTGTAGTAACTTTATATGGTGACAGATGGTAACCAAACTTACTGTGGTGAGCATTTCATAATGAATGTAATTGCTGAATCACAATGTTGTAAACCTGAAATATAATATTGTATGTCAACTATACATTAATAAAAAAAGAGGGAGGGAGAGATATTAGATAAATGCAATAAAATGTTTTTTATCCCCCCGGTAAATAAGCCATTTGGCAATTACTTGTAACTTACTAAACATGTAAATGCTATGATAAATTTTTAGAATCACGCCAGCAAGTTCCTTAAGAAGCTTAATTCTAGGGGTACCTGGGTAGCTTAGTCGACTAAGTGTCCGCCTTTGGCTCAGGTCATGATCCCAAGGTCCTGGGGTTGAGCCCCACATTGGGCTCCTGCTCAGCAGGGAGCCTGCTTCTGCCCTGTGTCTGCCTGACATTCCCCCTGCCTGTGTTGTCTGTCAAATAAATAAATAAAATCTTAAAAAAAAAAAGCTTAATTCTAATAGTTTCTAAGAATTTAAGCATGCCTGAATTAAGAGTAAAGATATTTTTTCAAGTATAACACTCCACACGTTCTTTGTAATCAAAAGTTCTAATTCATTGCAGGAACTAATTCATTTTAGGTTTACTGCTTCCCAGAAGGCATCACTCCATCAATAAAACCACACTTACTGAATAAAAATAGATTTACAGATGGGACTATCTTGACTAGGAAATTGTAAGAATTCTCCAATAGGTTAAAGAATTATTGCTAATAGTAAGATGAAAAAATCCAATTCATCAAACTGTTGTAGGGAACTGATGCCAAATCTGCTGGTTCATGATAGAGTTGAAGAATATGGCTATCTTCAATAGTGGTCAGTGAAAAGTTTTCCTAGAAGATATCCAGAAGACATCTTAGAGCATTCTATCACACTGAAATGGGAGAAACTTATGTTTCTAGTAACTATCACCCTGAGCCAACATACAAAAGAAATACATCAAAACCAAGAGGTCATCTGGCTCAAAGTCACTCTCTTACAAGGCAACAACGAATGCTTTGTGGAAGAGATAGGCAGGGTCCTCTATCATGAATAACTAAAGTGGGGCGCCTGGGTGGCTCAGTGGGTTAAAGCCTCTGCCTTCGGGTCAGGTCATGATCTCAGGGTCCTGGGATCGAGGCCTGCATCGGGCTCCCTGCTCAACGGGGAGCCTGCTTCCCCCTCTCTCTCTCTCTGCCTGCCTCTCTGCCTCCTTGTGATCTCTCTCCCTCTGTGAAATAAATAAAATCTTAAAAAAAGAAAGAAAGAACTAAAGTGATTTTATGTCTTTATGTAAGAGTATTTTGAGGAGCTGTATGAAGCCTAAAAAAAATTAAGTCATATTATAAAACCACCAAAGAAAATGTTTAAAGAATTATAGCTGTGAATCTGTTAAGAGAAAACAAATCAGTGAATTATAGTTTGTTATTTCAGATTCTTATATATTGGCACCATCAAAATGAGACATGTAAATATTTAAATTTTAAAGTCAAAACATAAAAAAAATAAAGTCAAAACATACACAGCCTTTGTTGATAGTCAAGACAAGAGACAGCCTTCTCAATCTCTCTCTTCTGATATAACTTATGATGAAATTGCTTAGTGATGTAGGGCTGCTAGATCATATGGTAAGTGTATATTTAACTTTAAAGAGTCTCTGAAGTGACCACACTCTTCTGTTGTTCCTTCATCTACCAAATACTGGCTTTGCTACAAAGGTTTACAACCTCTCAGTCACAAGTTTCAGCTTCAGATATCATTTCTCACACCAGTATCCAAAACAGAAATTAAAGGGCAGGGGAGCCTGGGTGACTCAGTTGTTAAAGCGTCTGCCTTCGGCTCAGGTCATGGGCCTTGCATGGGCCTCCCTGCTCAGCAGGAAGCCAGCTTCTCCCTCTCCCACTCCCCCTGTTTGTGTTCCTCTCTCACTGTGTCTCTCTCTCTCTGTCAAATAAATAAAAGATTTTTAAAAAATGAAAGGGCAAAAGCAAAAGACTTTCTCATCGTGTATCTGTTTTTTGGTAAGGATGAAAATTCTTCCCAGAGCCCACAGCAAAATTCCCCTCGTGTTAAGTGGCCAACAGTGAACACCACAATCCGTGAAATTACCACTGTAAGCTCCTCAAAGAATGAGGTCAAGCCTAACCTGATGTTCATTTTTATTTATTTATTTTTTTAAAAGATTTTATTTATTTATTTGACAGAGAGAGATCACAAGTAGGCAGAGAGGCAGGCAGAGAGAGAGGAAGCAGGCTCCCTCCTGAGCAGAGAGCCCGATACGGGCCTCGATCCCAGGACCCTGAGATCATGACCTGACCCGAAGGCAGAGGCTTTAACCCACTGAGCCACCCAGGCGCCCTAACCTGATGTTTAGAACATAGGATAAGTTGGGGCGCCTGGGTGGCTCAGTCAGTTAAGCATCTGCCCTCGGCTCAGGTCATGATCTCAGAGTCCCAGGAATTGAGCCCCGAGTTGGGCTCCCTGCTTGGTCAGGCTCCCCACTCATCGGGGAGTTTGCTTCTCCCTCTCCCTCTGCCCACTCTCTCTCTCTCAGATAAATAAATAAAATCTTAAAATAAAAAAAAAAAAGAACACAGGATGAGTTTCAAGAGCAGTATCACACCAAAAGAAGGTACTGAGTACATATTCAGTAAAAATGATATCTGCATGTGTGCATATGCTTGTGTGTGTGTGCTAAAAGATTATCAAAAATTATAGAATAAAAAAATTAAAGGACAAATTAAGGACAAATAAAAGTCTCATAATTCATTTTAGCTTAAAAGAAAAAAGGACACTGTAAGAACATCACTTTAATTAATGTAACAAATGGCCAAAATTGATTTATTTTAGCCACAATTCATTTTGGGAATGCTATTATTAAAGGGAAGAACAATGTTTAGGATCAGGTCCTGATACTATTACTATTTCTCTTTTCCACAAATTCCAGTTATTAATGTCTCCCAAATGTTTCCCATTCTTACCACCCTACCCCTCACTGCTCAGTCTATTCTCATCTAATGATTACTTTTTCAGTTTTATTTAAGATCACACTCTTAGCAATTTCAAATATAAAATACAGTATTAACTATAGTTACCATGCAGTATATTACATCCCCAGAACTTAATTATCTTATAACTGCAAGTTTGTACAGGAGTCTCCCCGTGTCTCCCTTAAACAGTTTCAGTCACCTATGGTAAACTTCCATCCAGGAGCAGATAATCTTCCTTCTGCCCTATCATCAGAAAGTCAATAGAAGCCTAGGGCTACGTCACAATGCCTGTGTCACTCCACTTCATCTCATCATGTAAGCACTGGACCATCTCATATCATCACAAGAATGAGAAGGGGAGGAGTACCTGGGTGGGTCTGGCTTGGGTCACGATCCCTAGGTCCAGGATGGAGCCCCACATGGAGCTCCCTGCTCAGTGGGTAACCTGCTTCTCCTTCTCCCTCTACCGCTCCCCCTGCTTGTGCTCTTTCAAATAAATAAAATCTTAAAAGTAAATAAATAAAAAGGGGAATACAGTACAGTAAGATCACCTATTACAGTATATTTTTATAACTGTTCTACTTGTCAGTTGTTAATCTCCTACTGTGCCTAACTGATAAAAGTTATCACAGGTATGTAATATAGGAAAAAACATAGTATATATAGGGTACAGTTCTATCCATGATTTCAGGCATCCACTGGGGGTCTTGGAACTTATCTATGGCAGGTAAGGTGGGGGACTACTGTACCTTTCAACCACCTTCATAAGCCCCCTATACAGACAATTGCCCCTGCCTCCTGCCTCAGCAACACCAATCTGTTGTTCTGAGTTCAGGTTTTTTAGATTCCACATATGTGAGATCATACAGTATTTGTCTTTCTCTGTCTTATTTCACTTAGCATAATGCCCTCAAGGCCCAAGTTGTCACAAATGGCAGGATTTCGTTTATTTTTATAGCTGAATAATAGCTTTGTGTGTGTCTGTGTGTATGTGTTGTTACACACATACACCACATCTTACTTATTCATTTATCTGTTGATGGGCATTTAGGCTGTTTCCATGTCTTGGCTATTGCACATAATGCTGCTATGAACATGGGGATACACATAACTCCTATTTTTAATTTCTGGAGAAACATCCCTACTGTTTTCCACAGTGTCTGTACCAATTTACATTTCCACCTATAGTGCGCAAGGGTTCTCTTTTCTCTACACCAACATTTGGTATTTCTTATCATTTTGATAGCAGTCATTTTAATAGGTGTGAAGTATTACTTCATTGTGGTTTTGATTTGCATTTCTCTGATAATTAATAATGTTGAGCATCTTTCCATATTCATGTTGGCCACCTGTATGTCTTCCCTGGGAAAATGTTTTTTCAGTTCCTCTGCCCATTTTTAATTAGATTTTTTTTCCTATTGACTTGTTTGAATTGTTTATATATTTTAGATATCAACCACTTATCAGATACAGGATTTGCAAATATTTTCTCCCATTCAGTAGCTTGTCTTTTCATTTTATTGATGACTCCCTTTGCTATGCAGGAGCTTTCTAGTTTGGGGCACCTGACTGGCTCAGTCAGTTGAGTGTCAGACTCTTGATTTTGACACAGGTCATAGTCTCAGTGTTGTGAGATCAAGCCCCGTATCTGGCTCTGCATGGAGTCTGCTTGAGATTCTCTCTCTCTTTCCCTTCCTCCCTCTGCCCCTTCCCCACCCCGCCCCATCCCGCAGGCTCATGTGCATGTTCTCTCTCACTAAATAAAATAAATCTTTTTTTTTAAAAAAAAAGGGTTTTAGTTTGATGTAATTCCACTTCAGTTTTGCTTTTGTTGTCAAACTAAAAAAAAAAAAATCATTGCCAAGACTAGTATCAAGTTGCTTATGCTCTTATGTTTTCTTCTAGGAGTTTTGTGGTTTCAGATCTTACATTCAAGTCTATAATCAATTTTGAGTTCATTTTGGTGATGTAAGACAAGGGTCCAGTTTTCCCATCACCACTTACTGAAAAGACTACCCTTTCTCTATTGTACATTTTTGGCTCCTTTGTAGTAAATTAATTGACCATTTATACATGGGTTTATTTCAGGGATCTCTATTCTGTTCCACTGATCTATGTGTCTGTTTTTATCCCAATACCATACTGCTTTGATTACTATCACTTTTTTTTTAAAAGATTTTCTTTATTTATTTGACAGAGAGAGAGATCACAAGTAGGCAGAGAGGCAGGCAGAGAGGAAGAAGCAGGTTCCCTGCTGAGCAGAGAGCCCGGTGCGGGGCTCAATCCCAGGACCCTGAGACCATGACCTGAGCCATAACCCATTGAGCCACCTAGGCGCCCTGATTACTATCACTTTGTATTATAGTCTGAAATTCAGATATATTTCCAGTTTTGTTCTTTGTCAAGATTGCTTAGACTAGGGCATCTGGGTGGCTCAGCTGGTTAAGAGTCTGCCTTCAGCTAAGGTCATGATCATGATCGTGGTCCTGATCCCAGAGTCCTGGGATGGAGCTCCATATAGTGCTCCCTGCTCAGGGAAGTCTGCTTCTCCCTCTGCCCCTCCCCCCACTTGTGCATACACATGATTTCTCTCTCTTGCAAAAATAAATAAAATTAAAAAAAAAAGATGGCTTAGGCTATTTGGGGTATTTCACAGCTCCATACTAATTTTAGGACTGTTTTTTTCTACTCATACTTTTTCATACTCATTTTTCTGTGAAAAATGTCATTGGAATTTTGATACAGATTGCACTGAATCTGTAGATCACTTTGGGTAGTATGCACAATTTAACAATATTAATGCTTCCAATCCATGAGAATGGACTATCTTTCCATTTATTTGTGTCTTCTTCGATTTCTTTCATCAATGCCTCACAGTTTTCAGTTTCACCTCCCTGATTAAATTCATTACCAGGTATTTTATTCTTTTTGATACAATTATAAATGGGATTTTTAAAATTCCCATTTTCTGACAGTTCATTAATGCATAGAAATGCAGATGTGGGGAGTCTGGGTGGCTCAGTAGGTTAAGCCTCTGCCTTCAGCTCAGGTCATGATCTCAGGGTCCTGGGATCGAGCCCCGCACAGGGCTCTCTGCTCAGCAGGGAGCCTGCTTCTTCCTCTCTCTCTGTCCACCTCTCTGCCTGCTTGTGATCTCTCTGTTGAATAAATAAATAAAATCTTAAGAAAAAAAAAAGAAATGCAAATTTTTGTGTATCTGTTTTGTATCCAGCAACTTTACTGAATTTGTTCATCAGTTCTAATAGTTTTTTGGTAGAGACTTCAGGGTTTTCTATATATATCACAACATTTGCAAACACTGATAATTTTACTTCTTCGTTTCCAATTTAGATGCCTTTTGACTTATTTTTCTTTAAGTAGTCTCTATGCCCAGCATGGGGCCCAATCAAGGGGTTGAACTCACAACCCTTAGATCAAGCCCTGAGCTGAGATCAAAAGTCAGACACTTAACCAACTGAGTCACCCAGGCACCCCTTGATTTCTTTTTCTTGACTAATTGCTCTGGCAAAGACTTCCAATACTATGCTGATTTCTTCTTTGACCCATTAGTTGTTCAGTAGCATGCTGTTTAATCTCCACATACTTCTGAATTTTCCATTTTTCCTTGCAATTGATTTTTAGTTTCATACCACTGTGGTCAGAAAAGATGCTTGAGGGGCACCTGGGTGGCTCAGTTCGTTAAGCATCTTCCTTCGGCTCAGGTCAAGATCATAGGGTTCCTGGGTCCAGCCCCAAGTCAGGCTCCCTGCTCAGTGAGAAGTCTACTTCTCCTTCTTTTTTTTTTTTTTTAAAGATTTTATTTATTTATTTGACACACAGAGAGAGATTACAAGTAGGCAGAGAGGCAGGCAGAGAGACTGGGAGAGGAGGAAGCAGGCTCCCCGCTGAGCAGAAAGCCCGATGCGGGCCTGGATCCCAGGACGCTGAGATCATGACCTGAGCCGAAAGCAGAGGCTTTAACCCACTGAGCCACCCAGGCGCCCTACTTCTCCTTCTTTCTGCCTCTCTCCCTGGCTCATACTCTCTCTCTCCCTCTCTGTCAAATAAATAAATAAAATCTAAAAAAAGAAAAGAAAAGATGCTTGATATGCTTTCAGTCTTCTTAAGTTTATTAAGACTTGTTTTGTGACCTAACATACGATCTATCCTGGAGATATTCTGTGTGTGGTTAAGATGAATGGATATTCTGCTGCTGTCAAGTAGAACATTGTGTAAATGTCTGTTAAGTCCATCTGGCCTACCATATACTTTAAGTCCAATGTTTACTTACTGAATATCTGATCCGCTACTGAAAGTGGGGTACTTAAGTTCACTCATTATTGTGTTGCCATCTATTTCTCCTTTCAGGTCTATTAATGTTTACTTTATATATAAGAGCTCCTATGTTGGGTGCATAAATATTTACAGAAGTTATATCATCTTGTTGGACTGACAACATTACCATTATAATGACCTTGTTCTTATTAGAGAATTTGTCTTAAAGTCCATTTTGTCTGTTTTCTTTTGGTTTCCTTTGTATGGAGTATCTTTTAACATCTCTTCACTTTCAGTCTGTGTGTGTCCTTAAAGGAGATGTGTCTCCTCTAGGCAGCATATAGTTGGGTCTTATCTTTGTATCCATTAAGCCACTTTATGTCTTTTGATTGGAGAAATTTAGCATATTTGTATTTAAAGTCATTATTGATATATATGGACTTACTATTACCATTTTGTTAACTATTTTTCTAGCTGTTTTATAGTTTCTTTGTTTTTTTCTTGCTCCCTTTGTCTCTTCCTTTATGACTTGATAATTTTCTTTAGTGTGTGCTTAGATTCCTTTCACTTTCTCTTTTCTGTATCTTACAGGTTTCAGTTTTGTAGTTGCAATGAGGCTTAGATAAAATATATTTACAACAGTCTATTATAAGCTGATAACAACTTAAAATGCACACTAAACCTCTATATTTTTACACACACCCTCATTTTATGTTTTCGATGCCATAATTTACATCTTTTTACCTTGTGTACCCATTAAGAAATTAATTGTAGCTTATTTTTACTACTTTTCTCTTTTAACCTTCATACTATATTTATAAGTAATTTACCCACCACCATTACAACATTAGAGAATGCTGAATTTAACTGTATATTTACCTTTACCAGTAAGATTTATACACTCATGTGTTTTCCTGTTAGTAATTACAATCCTTTAGCATTTCTTTTAAGGCTGGTCTAGTGGTGTTGAACTCCTTTAATTTTTGCTTATCTGGAAAATTCTTTATCACTCCTTCAATTCTAAAGGATTTCTGACCTCAGTGACCAACTTTATGACCATTATTTTTAAGACTTTATCAAGTAAATCACTTATCTCTGTTTCTCGTGTTTTATCTTATTCTTTTATTCAGAAAATACTCCTTTGTTTCTTCATTTTCCTTGACTCTGTTGGTTTCTGTGTATTAGATAAAACATCCACCTCTCCCAGTCCTGACAGAGTAGTGTCCTGTAGATGAACCTTACCGCTCGGCCAGGTCCTAGCTCTTGGCTGTTTCTCAAATCTTTGTGATTGTCCAAAGCCACCTTCTTTGTTCTTAGTGGTGCCCAGTAACTAAGGATGTGCCAACACCTGTGAGGGGCCCAAAGGGGAGGACCTGGGATGCCTGGGTGATTCAGTCAGTTAAGTGGCTGCCTTCAGTTCAGGTCATGATCCCAGGGTCCTAGGATCGAGTCCCATATCGGCCTCCTTGCTCAGCAGGGAGCCTGCTTCTCCCTCTGCCTGTGCTCTCTCTCTCTCCCTCTGACAAATAAACAAAATCTTAAAAAAGAAAAAGAACAAAAACAAATGGGAAGGGCGCCTGGGTGGCTCAATGGGTTAAAGCCTCTGCTTTCGGCTCAGGTCATGATCTCAGCGTCCTGGGATCCAGGCCCGCATCGGGCTTTCTGCTCAGCGGGGAGCCTGCTTCCTCCTCTCCCTGTCTCTCTGCCTGCCTCTCTGCCTACTTGTAATCTCTCTCTCTGTGTCAAATGAATAAATAAAATCTTTAAAAAAAATAAAAAATAAAAAATAAATGGAAAACACAAAACTATAAAACTACTAGAAGGTATTATAGAGAAAATCTAAGTGACCTTGGGTTTGGCGATGATTTCTCAGATCCACCACCAAAAGTGCAATCCGTGAAAGAAAAGGTGGTAAGCTGGACTTAATTAAAATTAAAAATTTCTGTGCTGCAAAAGTCATTGTTAAAAGAATGAAAAGACAAGCTGCAGCCCTGGAGAAATATTTGCAAAACAAATACCTGAAAAGGGACTCTTATCCAAAATAAAAAACAAAAAATAAAAAACCAAAAAACTTGAAACTGAACAGAAAATAAACCCAATTTAAAAATGAGCAAAAGGGTGCCTGGGTGGCTCAGTGGGTTAAGCCTCTGACTTCGACTCAGGTCATGATCTCAGGGTCCCACATCGGGCTCTCTGCTCAGCAGGAAGCCTGCTTCCCCCTCTCCCTCTGCCTGCCTCTCTGCCTACTTGTAATCTCTGTCAAATAAATAAATAAAATCTTTAAAAAGAAAAAAAACAAACAAAAAACGAGCAAACGGGGGCACCTGGCTGGCTCAGTCGGTAGAGCATGTGACTCTTGATCTCAGGGTCCTGAGCTCAAGCCCCACGTTGGGTGCAGAGCTTATTTTAAAAAAAGAAGAAAATGGACAAAGGATCTGAACAAATACCTCACAGAGACATAAAGATCACAAATAAGCATATGAAAAGATGCTCAACATCATACACTATTAGGGAATTGCAAATTCAAATAAGGTACCACTACACTATTAGAATGGAAAGCACAAAACACTGACAACACCAAATGCTGCTGAGGATATGGAGCAACAAGAACTCTTGTTCATTGCTGGTTAGAATGCAAAATGGTACAGCCACACTGGAAGACAGTCTGGCAGCTACTTACAAAGCTAAACATTCTTACCATATGATCCAGCAATCCTTGGTACTTATTCAAAAGAACTGACAAGGCCCTACAAAAACCTTCACATAATGTTTATAGCAGCTAAACATAGTAAATATTTTTATATGAAATAGCCAAAAAGTGGAAGCAACCAAGGTATCTTCCAATAGGTGAATGGATAAACTATGATATAGTCATGCAAAGGAATATTATTCAGCAATAAAAATAAATGAAGTATCAAGCCATGAAAAGAAATAGAGGAGCCTTCAAATAATATTCATTAAGTGAAGGAAGCCAATCTGAAAATACTATATACTATATGATTCCAAGTATATGACATTCTGGAAAAGGAAAAAGTATGGAGACAGTAAAAAGAACAGTGGCTGCTACAAATTCAGGGAGACAAAGGGAGAAAGGGATGAAAAGGTAGAGGGGATTTTTGGAGCAATGAAACTATTCTATAGAATACTGTAATGGTAGATACATGTCATTATGTGCTTGCCAAAAACCATAAAATATATAACACAAGAGTTGGATTCTAATGTAAACAATGGGCTTTAGTTAATAACAATATAGTCAACCCTTAAACAGCACAGGTCCACTTAGAAAGGATTATTTTTTATAAATAAACTACATTATAAATTTATTTTCTCTTATGACTTTAATATTTTCTTTTCTCTAGCTTACTTTAAGAATACAGTATATAATACATACAACAAACAAAATCGTGGTGACTATTTATGTTATGAGGCTTCTGGTCAACAACAGACGAGGAGTAGTATTTGAGAAGTCAAAAGTTATAGGCAGATTCTCAACTGCACTGGAGGGCTGGCGTCCCTAACTCTCACATTATTCAAAGGTCAACTGTAGTTTTAAATAAGCGTGTATTATTTATTTTTTAAAAATCATAAGATAAAAATTCCCTCAATTTTCTAACACAAACCAACAAAAACATGTCTGCAAAGCTACCTATCTTTATATTACCTTCTTCCTGTCTCATACAGAATAGGTGGTCCTCTCGCCCAAGGCAAGTAACTTACAAACTTTACTGTATCATCTCTCTCACCTATACCTATATCCTCTTCCTCTCTCCTGATCCCCTAAAATGAGCACCAAACACATTCAAAACATTCCCATTAAAAATACAAGACACAACACCCACACCTTGGTCATTACCTCTGGTCCAGCTACCATCCTCTCTCCCATGGGCCCTTCACAACCAAACTGAAGAGTTGTCTTCACTCACTTTCTATTTCCTTATTACTGAACACTGCATAATAGGTTTTTAAATCCCATCCCCCAAACCATTTTTACCTTTCTTTTCCCCGGGTAAACCACACCCCTGAGGTTAAATCTGAGGAACATTGTTCCGGTCCTTATCTTTTTCACCTCCTGGCACTGGTGGCCTTTTGCTCTTATTTTAAACAATTCTTTCCCCTTTGAGTTCATCCTGTCACTCTCTTCTTTCTTTCTATATCTGACTCCTCCTTTTTTTTTTTTTTTAAAGTAGTCTCCTGGGCATGGAGCTGAACACAGGACTTGAACTCACTACCCTGAGATCAAGACCTGAGCTGAGATCAAGAGTCAGACCCTCAACCCCATAAGCCACCCAGGTGCCCCTAACTGCTCCTTTTCTCAGCCTGTCCTTAAATGGTTTCATTTCCTCTGAATATTGGCTCCAGCCTCTCCTCACTCAACACTACTTCATGGCTTCAGTCATGCATGCGTTCAACATAAATGTCTTAAGCATTTATTATGTAAAAGACACTGTTCCCAGTCACTGCTACATTGTTCTAAGCATCCATATCATATGTTCATTTACATACTGATCCATCCTAATTTACATTTCCAGCCTTTCTCCTGACGTTTATATCTATCTAGCCAGAGATATACTTAATTTTTCTACCTAAACATAAAAAATGCAGATACTTCAAACTGAACACTCCCAAGTGAACTCATCTCTTGGGTCCCATTTCTCCCACCACTCTCTCCTCCCCAAGAAAATTTAAAACCTACTTTCTTCTCTTGGGATCTTATCTCAAAGCACAATACTACTAACCATCAACCTCATGACCTAAACAGGAGACAAAAGAACTGTCAGTTTTAGCTCTTAAATAACACTCAAATCTAAAAGTTCTCTCCATGTTGATTTAGTACCACTGTGGCAAAGAAACAATTCTCAGGGTGCCTGGGTGGCTCAGTGGGTTAAAGCCTCTGCCTTCGGCTCAGGTCATAATCTCAGAGCCTTGGGATCGAGCCCCGCATCGGGCTCTCTGCTTGGCAGGGAGCCTACTTCCTCCTCTCTCTGCCTGCCTCTCTGCCTACTTGTAATCACTCTCTCAGTCAAATGGATAAATAAAATCTTTAAAAAAAGAAAAAAGAAAAAAGAAAAATAAAAAGAAGAAAAGAAACAATTCTCCCAGAGGGATGGAACACAATCTCAAAACTGATCTCCTTCCTCCAGGTTTCCCCTCTCAACTCTTGCCTCTCCCCAACAATTTGCTCACCACTGTAGCCTGAGGGAACTTTCTAAAGTGCAGGCCTGATACGTTATCTTCCAACTCAAACTTTCAATGGCTTCTCAATAGTCTTAGAGAAAAGATAAAACCTCTTAAGTGGCTTAAAGTCCTTCCTGATCTGGCACTTGCTTACCTCTCCAGCTTCATTTTACTTCAATCCTTCCCTTGCAGGAAATGTTAATGAACTTAAAACTTCATTTCTTCTCAAAGGGCCCTCAGCCTGGACTCCTTAAGTTAACTTATGTTCTTCTTTAGACTTTACCGTATATGTCCCTTTTCTCTGGAAAACTTCCTGATTCCTCAATTCTGTGTTACGTGTCCCTCGCATGTCCTCTTTCAGTAGGGCATTTGTGAAGACAGTGAAACTATTCTGTAGGATACTATAATGACGGACATATGTCATTATACATTTGTCTTAACTCACAGAACATACATCTCACGTGAACCCTAATGTAAACTACAGGCTTTGGGTGATTATGATTTGTCAATGTAAGTTCATCAATTATAACAAATGTATCAATGGGTGGGGGATGTTATCATGGGGGAGCTATGCATGTTTGGGGGAATATATGAGGGGTAAATCTCTACACTTTTTTCTTTATTTTACAGTGAACCTAAACTGTTCTAAAAAATGAAGTCTTAAAAAAAGAAGATACACACATGTGTGTTCATTTACGCATTTTAAAATATTATTTCTACATAAAAGAACTTTAAGGAATTAATAGCCATTACTGAAGGAGTCTGCATAATTTCTAGGTGTTGAAAAGGAAAAGGAAAAGCACTTATATCTATTCAAAGTGGAATTCTTGGGACGCCTGGGTGGCTAAATCGGTTAAGCCTCTGCCTTCTGCTCAGGTCAAGATCCCAGGATCCTGGAATTGAGTCCCACATGGGGCTCCTTGCTTGGCAGGGAGCCTGTTCCTCCCTCTGCCTGCTGCTCCCCCTGCTTGTGCTCTCTCTCTCCCTATCAAATAAATAAAATCTTAAAAAACAAAGAACAACAACAACAACAACAAAAAACCAAAGTGGAGTTCTTAATTCAACCAACCAAACATTTAGTGAGTGCCTAAAACGAGGATACAGTTTTAGGGATATAATGGCAAGTTCAACATTTATGTAGTACCTGTGGTCACAGAGCTTATAGTCTAGAGGTGGCATCACCATCAATCACAGGAATAAGAGAAGTAGAAAGAAAACAAAGACCTGCTGAAATAAAGATTATGAGGAAGTCAAAAGGGAGAGTTTCAGATAAAGGGAGATTAAGGCCTTTATTAGAAGTCACACTTAAACAGTGTCCTCAAGGATGAGAACGAGCCAACCTTATCAAGCGCTAGGAACAGAGCCTCCAGACAGAGAACAGCCTGTAAAAAAAAAGACTTGGTGGAAGAAGACCAACAAGGCTGGAGATTACAGTTCTCAAGGTGAAGACACAGCAGGAGTCCATCATTCAGGATTTTTATAGATCACTGATACAGCAAGAAGAAGCCATTTAAGCATTTTTTATTTAAGGATCCAACTCTTTTTTTAACTTTTTTTAAAAGATTTTATTTAAAATAAATAATTGACAGAGAGAGAGAGAGAGAGAGAGATTACAAGTAGGCAGAGAGGCAAGCAGAGAGAGAGGAGGAAGCAGGCTCCCCAATGCGCAACTCGATCCCAGGACCCTGAGATAATGACCTGAGCCAAAGGCAGAGGCCTTAACTCACTGAGCCACCCAGGCGCCCAGAGATTCCTATAGTTAAGAGTCTCTTATGGTTTTCCCTCTCTGTTTTCATCTTATTTTATATTTCCTTCCCTTCCCCTATATTCATCTGTTTTGTTTTTTTTTTAAGATTTTATTTAGGGTGCCTGAGGTCACGATCTCAGGGTTCTGGGATCCAGCCCCACATCGGGCTGCCTGCTCAGCAGGGAGCCTGCTTCCTCCCTGCTTACTTGTGATCTCTCTCTGTCAAATAAATAAATAAAATCTTAAAAAAAAAGATTTTATTTATTTGAGAGAGAGAGAGAGCATAAGAGGGGAGAAGGTCAGAGGGAGAAGCAGACTCCCCGTGGAGCTGGGAGCCTGATGCGAGATTCGATCCCAGGATTCTGGGATCATGACCTGGGCTGAAGGCAGTCGCTTAAGCCACTGAGGCACCCAGGTGCCCCTATATTCATCTGTTTTGATTCTTCAATTCTACACCAGTAAAATCACATGGTATTTGTCTTTCTCTGACTGACCTTTTTTCGCTTAGTTCCACCCACGTCATTGCAAACGGCAAGGTTTCATTCTTTTTGATGGTTGAGTAATATTCCTGTGTGTGGTGTATGTGTGTGTATGTGTATGTATATGTATGTATATGTGTATGTATATGTATACATATGTATATCTATATATACATATATAAACACATACACACACATACACCACACACACACCACATCTTTATCCACTTATCTGTTGATGGATATCTGGGCTCTCCATATTTTGGTGACTATGGACACTGCTGCTTATAAACAGTGAGATGCATGTGCCCCTTCAAATCACTGTTTGCATCCTTTGGATAAATAGCTAGTAGTGCAACTGCTGGGTCGTAGGGTAGTTCTATTTTTAAGTTTTTGAGGAACCTCCATACTGTTTTCCAGAGCAGCTGCACATGTCTGCATTCCCACCTACAGTGTAAGAGGGTTCCCCTTTCTCCACATCCTTACCAACATCTGTTGTTTCCTGACTTGTTGATTTTAGCCATTCTGACCGATAGTAGTTTTGATTTGTATTTCTCTAATGCCAAGTGATGTTTACATTTTTAAAATGATTAACTCTGGATGCTATGTGACCTATTCTGTGAAATGAACCTGGACTTACCTGCCCTGATAAAAGCCAATTATTCCTTGTCATAGATGAGGAAACTAAAGCTCAGAGAGGTTATATTCACTAACTAGATCACAGTCAAACCCAACCAGGAATCCAAAACCTGAGCTCTCTCCCATCTGCCACATATACCAAAAAACTCTGCACTCACTTACTCACCCATTCAGCCCCATTGAATCAAAAGTGTACTGGCTTCACAACTGTCCTCCTGAAACAATAAAGAAACAAAAGTGTGTGGTGATTTTTAAATGTGCCCACAATTTTTTTTTTTTAACAAGGAAGCCAGCCTAATTCTTCCTCCCTCAAATAACTTAAAATTCCTTCTGTTTCCCACACTGATGCTCTTCATCACTTGAACACTGTATTTATGACCCCTTTTTGTAGCAGAATTTCTCCATGGGATCTCATTTGCATTTTTAATTGAAGGTTTATGGAGATATAATTTATATACCATACAACTCATCTAAAGCACATTTCTGTTTTTAAAATTTTGGGGGGCACCTGGCTGGCTCAGTCAGTGGAACATGCAACTCTTGATCTCAGGGTTGTGAGTTCAAGCCCCATGTTGGGTATAGAGATTACTTAAAACCTTTAAAAATAATAATTAAAAAATAAAATAATTTTTGAACTTGGACAATATAAAATTTAGCCCACAATTAGTACAATTGGCTTTTCTTGAGTTCGTTCACCTGGTAAATACTTACAGTTTCCTTAGTTGGCTCATTCATTTCACCAACCTAACAAGGCCAGGCAGGGGACCTATGCCTAAGGGAACTGTCCTGTCATAAACTGAGAAAAGGATCTTAGGAGACTGTATCTCCTGTCTTTGCCTTCATCTCTAAATCTTGTTCATAATAAATTTGGTAAGGATTGTGAAAAGTAAAAGCACTTATATCTAAAGTAGAATTCTTGGGATGCCTGCGTGGCTCAGTCAGTTAAGCAACTGCCTTCAGCTCAGGTCATGATCCCAGGTCCTGGAATAAAGCTCCACACTGGGCTCCCTGCTCAGCTGGGAGTCTGCTTCTCTCTCTACCCCTCCCCTGCTCATGCTCTTTTGCTCTCTCCCCCAAATAAATAAATAATATCTTAAAAAATAAATTTGGTAAGGACTTCTTCATGTAGAAGCCAACTGTGATATTAAAAGGTTTAATTAAAAAAAAGGTTTAATCAGAGGAGCAAAAATATGTATTTATATAAATATTTTTACAAATAATATAAATAAATTATATATAGTTTATCACTTTGCTGTTGTGGCCTCAAAATACATGTACCTAACCTTGCCTTTCCTATGACATATTAGTATAGCTTTTCAAACTTAATATGGTTCTGACAACACAATGCACGGTCCTCCTGGAAATAGTTACAACTGAATTTCTTTCAATCTGGTTCAAAGTATATTATTCCTGGAAGGCATTCATCGAAACCTGTGGCATAAATTGGGGGTTATCTCTGTCTTTATCACCTGATAGTTTTCTTCTGACTTTTTGTCTTCTTACTGTCTTGTTATTGTTGTTAATTCATTATACTCTATTCTTTCAGTAGGGAGAGTTAAAGTTGAAGGCTAATGGGTATAAACCTATAGTTATAATATCTTCTTTCCTGGAGAAGTATTTACTTTGAACTAATGTTCAAATTTACTGTGAAGCTGGATAAAATCTGGCTTTATCTAGATTCTCATCCATTAGACTTGAGCTGCCTGACTTCTTGTTACTTCATAAAAGTTATCACATTATATATATACATATTATATATATTATTCTCAAATTATATATACTTTTCTCAAATTATATATATATACTATTTCTCAAATTATATATATACACATATATATACACACATACTACTTCTCAAATTATGTATACTTTTCAAGTATTACTAAAATGTTACTAGTCTCTAAGGATAAAAATCTGACATCTGATAATATTCAAAAGAAATATACCACCACTTTTTTCCCAAATACGTTCTGAGTAAGCACTTTGAGAAAAAACTGGCCTCTTCAGGTGATTACTTTAAGAAAGCAGTACTTATTTGGATTTTAAATTATTGGACAGTTTTCTCAAAGTTTAATTTCTCATGCTAATCTTCTTTTATTTACATTACAGACATAAAATGTAACACCCTTCCCTTGAATAAATTAAAATCATAAAAGAATAACACTCCTTGTCTAAAAGGCTTAAAACAGAAGAAAACTGAATGATGTCCTAAGCACACCAGGGCTTTTTATGATTCTCCAGATAATTCCATTAAACAGGCATGCAATCAAGGAACAAACTCACTAATGCAAAGGTTGCAATACTGAGAAGAACCAGATAGCAAAAGTAATGAGTCATGACCACTTCAAAGGTATATATATATATATATATATATATATATATATATATATGGTGGTAAATAGTGGGTATGCCATCTAAAGCACAGCATCTTGGCCCCTGTTGACTTCCACCATGTAAGAACCAAAGCTGCCAGCACTGATTTTTCAGGAGTTGTTAGTAGTCACTGAAATTTCAATAAAATGTCCCCAATTTCAGAGGTGCCTGGGGGGCTCAGTTGGTAAAGCATCTGACTTCAGCTCAGGTCATGATCTCAGGGTCCTAGGATCAGGCCCCAAGTGGAGCTCCCCCATCCAGTCCTGTGGGTACACCCTCCTCAGGTGTCCTGCTCAGCAGGGAGTCTGCTTGTCCCCTTCCCTCTGCCCCTCCCCACCACCTCTGCTCTCTTTCAAATACATAAATAAAATCTTTTAAATCTCCCTATTTTTATATGTTGGCAATTAACCTTAAAATTTTTTAAATATCCAAAACATCCATTTGCAACCTCTGGTCTAAAGTTGTTCGAGTGAAATACAGCTTTTAAACTCTTTAGCATACATCTATGTTGCCAAAAACAAGGATGGGAACTCAAAGAACAAAAGTACCCTGTTTAAACTGAAAAGTACCTATTCACTCTAGAAATAAAAACAAATCTTATGAAAAGTGGAAATCTGAAATAATATCATGGCTAGTGCTATTAACTAAATCAATTTAATTCATTTGTTTCTTATTCAAGAGAATATACCCATTTCTTAATTTCAAATCCAAATGAGAACAACTTAAGGTATTATTCTAAGAAAATAAGCAGCTTTCAAAACAAAAGGTTATTCCACATTAGATAATGGAATATGACATTTATACCATTTATATGATAAACAGATGGGTTTATATGCATTTATATGACAAGCACTTATATGACAAACAGATAGGTTTATAAAGGAAAAAAGCTATGATATATAAAATTACAAGTCCATGGGATGATGATGAATGTAGCTGCTTCTGACACTGGGTTAGGTTATGGCCACAGACACTACTGCAAATTTCATTTAAAAGCAACTAGTCGGGCGCCTGGGTGGCTCAGTGGGTTAAAGCCGCTGCCTTCGGCTCAGGTCATGATCCCAGGGTCCTGGGATCGAGGCCCACGTCGGGCTCTCTGCTCAGCAGGGAGCCTGCTTCCTCCTCTCTCCTCTCTCTCTGCCTGCCTCTCTGCCTACTTGTAATCTCTCTCTCTGTGTCAAATGAATAAATAAAATCTTTAAAAGCAACTAGTCAAAGACTTAACACTAATATTGGTAGTTTTCTTATTAGGAAATGATCATATCATTAAACTTCCCTTGAGCAAGCAAAGCAGCCAATAGAGGGGAAGGAGACTGGAGTTTTAACAGTTATATACATAAAGCCTCAATTCTCTTCCTGTATTTCCCATTAACTTATTGATAAGCCACACAAGGGAGTAAGAAATCTCACAAGAGTGCATGTTGGGCTCTAATTAGATCTTATGTAACATCACATTGTATTTGTATTCCATTTTTTCAACTCAATTACCCTAAATAGTAACTATCTTCCACCTTCTGAAATCCTTATTCTAGAACACGTTTTTCTTCTCTCATGGAGCATAATCAGCTTTCTCTTTCTCAGTTTTATGTATGAACTAGGTACAAAGGAATTTGATTCTTTTTCCCAAAGGTGCTGAGCTAAGCCTTTTTCATCTCGGGTATACACTCACTACACTTACTTGGTACCTGGAAACAAAGGTTTAAAACTCAGTTACTCTAAAGTTTAAGATAGGGCTGCACTTTAATCATAGCACTATGAAAGGCATTACAATACTATCTTCTGCTTGCTTTTATCATGAATGATCTTCATTCTGCACTGTATTTACCGGTAACTTGAAGGGCTGCTGATGAAAGTATCACAGCATTATGAATACAAATACTACTCTATTTTTATCTAACTCTTGCCCAGTTTCAAATAACTATTTCTTAATCATTGGCTAAACATATAGGCAACTTCACCCACCTGATTAGAATGTTTAAAGTTATATTTATCCCCCCCTTTCCTTCAAAGGGCCATTATCTGGTTATTCTCTCATTTTATAGCTTACATGGTAGTGCAAAAGGAATAGTTTCTTTCTATATTCTTTTTTTTTTTAAGATTTTATTTATTTATTTGACAGAGAGACACAGCGAGAGAGGGAACACAAGCTGGGGGAGTACAAGAGGGAGAAGCAGGCTTCCCGCCGAGCAGGGAGCCCCATGCGGGGCTCGATCCCAGGACCCTGGGATCATGACCTGAGCCAAAGGCAGATGCTTAATGACTGAGCCACCCAGGCGCCCCTCTATATTCTTTTTTTTTTTTTTAAGTATTTTATTTATTTATTTGACAGAGAGAGCTGGAGGGAGAATAAGACAGAGCATGAGTGGGGGGGGTTGCAGAGGGAGCAGACTCCCCATTGAGCAGGAAGCTCCAATGTGGGGCTCAATCTCAGGACCCCACAATCACGACCTGATGCTTAACCAACTGAACCACCCACGTGCCACTTTGTATATTCTTAATACAAAGCCATTCTACCTCAGATTTTATTAACCTCTGCATACACGTTATAGGACATAATGAAAAACCTAGGGAAAGTTCACATCTGTCACATTGTAGAACAGAGACAACTGTAACATCTAAAATTTATTGGGCCTTTATGTGCCAGACACTTTTTAAGTGATTTAAATATATTAATTCATTAAATCGTTCTACAATCCTATGAAACAGTAGTATTTTTACCACTGTCCTCACTTCACAGATGAGTAAACCAAGTAAGGTACCTAAGATTCATAAAACTAGGAAGCAATAGATGCAGCATACTTGGCAGCCTGACTCAAGAATCCTTTAAAAACTGATTACCAAAACTTATAGGAAGTGTATGGTTGCCCTAAGACAGCATACTCTTGTAGCCTGGGATTAAAATGAACCCCATCCAACTTCTTCAGTGGTTAAGATTCATTAATGACTGGGGACACCTGGGTGGTGGCTCAGTCAGTTAAGCGTCTGCCTTCAGTTCAGGTCATGGTCCCAGGGTCCTGGGATGGAGCTCCACATCGGGCTCCCTGCTCAGCAGGAAGCCTGCTTCTCCCATTCCCTCTGCTGCTCCCCCTACTTGTGTTCTCTCACTCTGTGTCAAACAGATAAATAAAATCTTAAAAAAAAAAAAAGATTCATCACTGACTGGCACAACAAATACACAGATTATCACAAGAAAATGTATTCTTTTTTTTTTTTTTTTTAAAGATTTTATTTATTTATTTCACAGCGGGAGAGAGATCACAAGGAAGCAGAGAGACAGGCAGAGAGAGAGGGGAAGCAGGCTCCCTGCTGAGCAGAGAGCCCGATGCGGGCCTCGATCCCAGGACCCTGAGATCATGACCTGAGCCGAAAGCAGAGGCTTTAACCCACTGAGCCACCCAGGCGCCCAAGAAAATGTATTCTTTTAGGAAATAGGAGTACATCTTCACGTACATTCAAGTTTTCTTAAGAAGGTAACTACTGACCTAACATGAAAGGTACAATTTATTATTATGCAGTCCAATGCTCTATAATGTGTTAGGTAGGGTACATTTTGAATACATAAAATTATCCTAACCATAAGAACTTGATTAATACAAAATTTAATACAGAATTCTTCGTGTCCTTTCAATTTTTGTGATATCTGGAACCATGGGCACTTTTTCCTATAATCATTCTCTACAACTAATCTACAATAAAAGTATTTATTTTAAGGAGAATGGAACAACATGAATTCAATTGGTCTTTCAATGATATTTTACCTTCACTGGGATATGGCTATAGTTACATTATACAATTCAGATACAGCACAGCAAGCTTCTATTTGAAGCCTACAAATATATATGATCAGCATTAAACGTCACGTTTTTTTCAGTAAAGGTAACAACTGAATTTCATTAATTAGCAGAGGTCAGTATAAGGAGTTAAGACTAAGAGACAATTCACAATCTTGACAACTGTTAGTACTAAATAATTCTCAGATTACAATGGATTACGTCAGAGCAAGAAAAACTACAGTAATAGAATCATAAAAGACTAACCACTTCTATGAAAATTAAAGTTCAGAAGGATTAGGGAGGGGCACGTTGGTGGTTCAGTCAGTTAAGGGTTAAGAGTCTTAGTCTTCTGCTCAGGTTGCTCTCTCTCTCCTCTCATGCACACACTCTCCCTCTCAAATGAGAATGGTTTTTTAAAAAATAAATAAAATTAGGAAGAATTAGATTCATGACTACCCTAAGATTTGAAAGAGAGCGTGCATACGCATGCACGCATGCACGAATTGGGGAGGGACAGAGGAGAGAGAGAGAGAGAGAAATCCTAAAGCAGACTCCCCACTGAGCACAGAGCCCAGCTTGGGGCTGGATCCCAGGACCCTGAAGTCATGACCTGGGCTGAAATCAAGAGTCAGAAGCTCAACCAACTGAGCCATCCAGCCAGGCACCCCTTGAATATTTTATTTTTTATTTTTTTTTAAAGATTTTATTTATTTACTTGACACAGAGAGAGATAGATCACAAGTAGGCGGAGAGGCAGGCAGAGAGAGAGGAGGAAGCAGGCTCCCTGCTGAGCAGAGAGCCTGATGTGGGACTCGATCCCAGGACCCTGAGATCATGACCTGAGCCAAAGGCAGCGGCTTTAACCCACTTAGCCACCCAGGTGCCTCACTGTTTCTTTTTAAAGATTTACATATTTTGGGTGTGGGGTGGGGGAGAGGGAGTCTCAGGCAGACTCTGCACTGAGCATGCAGCATGACAGAGGGCTCAATCCCAAGACCCTGAGATCAGACCTGAGCCAAAAGCTCAGGGTAGGACAGTCAACTTGACTGCACTAACCAGGTGCCCCAGTTTTATTGTGTTTTAAGATACAGTTTACAAAAATATTTAAAAAATATTTAATGTCATAAGAAGGTTTTACTTTTATGTTTATTTTTTAAAGTTATGTAAAAGTTGGGGTGCCTGGGTGGCTCAGTCAGTTGAGCCACCAGCTCTTAGTTTTTGGGGTTTTTTTTTAAGATTTTATTTATTTATTTGACAGAGAGAGATTACAAGTAGGCAGAGAGGCAGGCAGAAATAGGAGGAAGCAGGCTCCCTGCTGAGCAGGGAGCCCAATGCAGGTCTCGCTTCCAGGACCCTGGGATCATGACCTGAGCTAAAGGCAGAGGCTTTAACCCACTGAGCCACACAGGCGCCCCCCAGCTCTTAGTTCTGACTCAGGTCATGATCTCATGGGTTATGAGATCCAGCCCCTGGTAGGAATCTGTGCTCAGCAGGGAGTCTGCTTTGGGATTCTCTCCCTCTGACCCTTGACCCCCACACTCTCTTTAAAATAAATAAATCTTTTTAAAAAAATAAAGTTATATAAAAATTATCAACTAATAAACACAATTTATACTAACTTATCAACCTTTTAAATTTTAGTATAATAATTATTACAGGACTGGGAAATTCATCTTTATTTTTAGAGATTATACACTCAGCTTTAAACATGAGCTAAACTACCTGGGAAGAAAGGAATAAAGAAATCATAGCATGTACATCTCAGGAGTAAAACAGAGGAGTACAATTTTCTAAGACCATCGCATTCAAGGAGGCAGTTTTAATTTAAAACTAAGGCAATGATACCAACAAAGCATGAACTACTGAAACCTTTTATCTATGTTAACAGATGACATCTTATTATAATTTTCTTTACCAAAAAGTTTACTCCTAGAATTACCTGATTTTCTAAAATTTTTTATTTTTTTAAAGATTTTTTTTTATTCATTTATTTGACACAGAGAGAGAGAGATCAGATCACAAGTAGGCAGAGAGAGAGGAGGAAGCAGGCTCCCCGCTGAGCAGGGAGCCCGACGCGGGCCTCGATCCCAGGACCCTGAGATCATGACCCGAGCTGAAGGCAGAGGCTTTAACCCACTGAGCCACCCAGGTGCCCTAGAATTACCTGATTTTCTCTAATTTAGTGTAAGATCACACTATTACTTTCATCACTGGTTTCCCTAATTATATTTCCAGAAGAGTTAAAATAAAGATTCAGATTATTGGCTTATCTTTATTTTACAATAATTACGTCATTAAGACAATCTACAAAGAAAATGAACATTTGTTTCAAGTACTTCTATCTCCTATTTCAGAACACATCCTGTGTTGAGAAGGGTAAACCAACACCGATTAATAGAAAAAAGTATCTTCTAGTAGCCTGGTGAAAAGGTTTTCTTATCTACCACACTATAAAATCTTTTTTAAGCTAAGTTATGCTAAGAAAAACAAAGACACAGTTACTGTCATTGAGCAGATGGTTTTTCTTCTCTACTGAAGGAAAAATAAATAATAGAACTGTCATGATGAAGCCAGTACTGAAAAGCCACAAACACCTCCCACTGGCATATAGAGTGACAAAGATCCTGAATCCTCATTTTTCTTACAATTTAAAAAAATTTTTTTAAATAAGGCTTTGATATCTGCAGTAGTAACAGAGGAATAGTCAGCATAACAGGTTACGGAACACCAACAAGCAGCCTTGATGACATTCCAAATAATTATGGGATTGATTTCTCTCCATTGATTGACTCATCCCTATCTAAGTACCAAAGAACTACTGTGTTTCCTCCATTAATATTAACTTGGTGATTTGGATTTTTAAGCTTTAACCTAACTTTTCACCTAATTACTACTTTTTTAAAAACACCCTATCACAAGCTTAATAGTAGAGTCCCTCCAATACTGCTAGGAAAAATTAGAATTTCAAGTTTTTCTCTTGATCAAAGAAATACTAGATTGTCATACGAACATCTGATTTGAGTTCCTCCAGTAGAAAGTCAACTTACTCCTGCTGTTTCCTGTCTTGTTTTAGTTACTTCATTCAAAAACTTAAGGATAAGAACAAAATAAAGCCTACTTAAAACCTGCCTGTAAGGGCGCCTGGGTGGCTCAGTGGGTTAAAGCCGCTGCCTTCCGCTCAGGTCATGATCTCAGGGTCCTGGGATCGAGGCCCACGTCGGGCTCTCTGCTCAGCGGGGAGCCTGCTTCCTCCTCTCTCTGTCTGCCTCTCTGCCTACTTGTAATCTCTCTCTCTCTGTGTCAAATGAATAAATAAAATCTTTAAAAAAAAAAAAAAAACCTGCCTGTAAGCTTCTTCAATATAGGAGCAAATCTTTGTTTTCACTGTACTTTCAGTGCCAACACTAGGCTTAAGACAAAATAGTTGGTCAATAAATTTATGATGCACAAATGAGTAATATTATCCTTAATCATACATCTATTTACCACTATACTAAGAGGCTGTGGCTATTTTTACCGGTCTGCTTACTAAACTGTGGAACTCAATGGAACCAGGCACCGCTGTCTTAGCTGCCTACAGTGCCAAACGGCTTCTGCTGCACAGAACACAGCAGAGTAAATAAATGTTTAACTAAGTGACTGTTTTAATTAACTGAAATTTACTTGACAGGTACCCTCAATTAACTAAATCCTAGCCCTCCATGTCACTTATTCTAATTATAAAAAAATTATGAGGCGACTGGGTGGCTCAGTGGGTTAAAGCCTCTGCCTTCGGCTCAGGTCATGATCCCAGCGTCCTGGGATGGAGGCCCACATCGGCTCTCCACTCAGCGGGGGGCCTGCTTCCTCCTCTCTGCCTGCCTCTCTGCCTACCTGTGATTCTCTCTGTGTCAAATAAATAAAATCTTTAAAAAAAAGTTATGAAACAATAATACCGCAATATACACAAAATCTATAACCCATCCTCTACGCAGTTTCTTTTTTCTTATTTGTTTTAAGGCTAGGAAATCTACCATAATTCGTATAAATTCAACATGCACTAAATACTTACGTGTCACTGAATATGCTCAGAATTCCTACAGAGTAAAAGATTTATAATATTCACAGGTTCCATCATCAGAGGAAGAGCTCACTCTATTCCCTATAATTCCCTATAATATCAGGGATATCAGCAGTATATTTTTAAATGATAAAAAAAAAATCAACAGGGGTGTCTGGGTGGCCCAGTTGGTTAAGCGTCTGCCTTTGGCTCAGGTCATGACCTCAGGGTCCTGGGATAGAGTCCCACATTGGGCTCCCAGTGGGGAGCCTGCTTCCCCCTCTCCCTCTGCCCCTCCTCCCTGCTTGTACTCTCTCTCTTCAATGAATACATAAAACCTTAAAAAAAAAAAGTATCATATACAAATTAGTTCTTCTAAAATACTGTAAGCCTCTTACAGGCAAAAAATCTTTTCTTCTTTATGATGTCCCACAGTACCTTATGCATAGTAATTGTTCAAAATAAAATAAGTTTTACAAAGTTTTAAAGTTCTTTGTAATCTTCAATTAAACAGAATTTCATCCTGTTGCCTAAATCCAGGCATTCTATGATTTGTTTTAATGAATTCAATTTTTAAAAATCTGTGTTGTAAGAGCTTTAAAAGAAATAAAAGAAACTATATGAACACTAAGAGCTTCATAAATTTACACAATGTACCTATTCAAAAAGCTGAAACAATAAATCAATAATTGGGTTAATCCCTCTTTTAGTCCCTTCTCCCATTACGAAGCAGGTCATTCCCATAACAGAAAATCAAAATGAAAATTAGTTTGACATTTAATTTCCCAAGAGAAAACACCTAGTGAAAAGTAAAATTCCAGAGCTGGTTTGAATTTGTGATCTATGCAGCTTTCAGTCTGAAAATCCTTTTCCTGACTGTTGGATAATTAGTTAAAATAATTATGTTTTTCACACAATTACTACCAAGTTAAATCAAGAATAGCACTTATACACTAGAGGGAATATAGTCGATAATATTGCAATAACTTTGGATGGTACAGATGGTAACTAGACTTATTGCGAGGATCACTTCATAATGTATAAAAATATCAAATCACTATGATGTATACCTGAAACTAGTATGATATTGTATGTCAACCATACTTCAATTAAAAAATAACAATGCTTAAGAGCACCTGGATGGTGCTTAATGACTGAGCCACCCAGTCACCCCGCATTTGATTTATTTATATTCATTATGATTAGTGGTCTATTTGGCCTTATTTCTACCATATTAGTTCTACCATATCTTTGTCCTACCCTTTTGTTTCTTCTTTTTTTCCACATGATTTGAGGTTCCTCTCTCCCATTCCATTTGCCTTCTAGTTCTTCTTTTATTCTTTCTTTGCTATGGAAATTTTTAAATGTACATATAATTTAAAGTTATAGGTCTCTTTATCCTTCTCTCATGTCTACATGTAGAATTTTGATTGTAGAATTTTGTGTTTTTTATTGCTGCTATAACAAATTACCGCAAACTTAGTGTCCTAGAATAACAGTTTCGGAGGTCAAAAGTCCAAATTGGGTCTCACTAGGCTAAACTCAAGGTGTTGACAGGGCTATATTCCTGGTGGAGGCTTTAAGGAAGAATCTGTTGTCTTTTTCAACCCCTAGAGACCACCTGTATTCCTTGGCTCATAGCTCCTTCTTCAATTTTCAAAGCAAAGGATGTAGTATCTTCAAATCTCTCTCTGGCCCTCCTGCCTACTGTTTTCCCTTATAAGGACCCTTGTAATTACAATGGGCTCATTGGATAATCCAGGAAAATCTCTCCATCTAAAATCCTTAATTTAATCACATTTGCCGTGTCCCTTCTGCCATTGAAGGTTAACATATTCATAGGTTCTAGGGGTTAGGATATGAATATCTTTGAGGGGCTGTTATTCTGCTTACCACAAATGTAAATCAGACCTTTTCAATCCTTCTTCCATGCCTTAACCTTATTGATATTTTCTCTTTTATTTCCCCCTGTATAACATTCCTAATCATTTCTTCAAATCTCTCTTCTACCTAATTCTCTTTTCAATCCAATATGCTGTTAAACCTATCCTTTAGTTTTTCATTTTAATTATTATATATATTTTTGTTTCTGGGTTCTAATTATTTTGGACAATCCTTTGTTCCTGAGTCTTAATTTCAATTCTCCCATTTGTTTCTTCAGATACATTAAGCACATTTATTTTTATATTGTCTAGTAATGACAATACTTGAAGTCTCTGTGGCTCTGATTTAGGGGTTTTATTTTGCTCATGATGACTTATTTCCTCATGTGCTTTGTGTAAGGGAGTTCACACTCTCTGGAATATTATCTTTGGTGATTCTTGGAAGCCTTTGAGAAGATATTCCCCCAGAAAGAATTTGGATTCATTTCTATCTTCGTCTGGGCATAATACCAAGCTATAATCACTCAAAATGAGTCTCAGTTTAGAGATTTTTTTTTGAAGTTACACAGGTAGTGGGGTCCCAAACCTCTATGAGGGCATGTTTCTAATTATAAACATTCAAGGAAAACTTTTTTCTCCCCCTATTTATAGCCAAGACTAAGAAGGATAAGTTTTCTGACTGTCTCTCTTTTCTAGGGTGAGTTTTTTCTGCTTCTCCCTTTTACAGTGGGTATATAGCTTTTTGTGGATTCTCATTTTCGAAGGTGGATCTCTGGCCTGACTTCCTATAAGGCATGGCTTCTATTCTTGTCTCGAGTCCCATTGTGTACCTCCTAAAAACTGAAAATATAAGTCATCTGGAACAAGTAGATGCCTTCAGGGCAGCAGTCATCAAATGCTTCTACACTTCTTTGAATTTGGGTTCTCTTGTGTTTTGATTTGTTTGGTTTTTTAATCTTTTTTGTTAGCTCAACCATGACTTCTTCAAGGTTTTTGTCGTTTGTTTGTTTAGTTTAAAAATAAATAAATAAATCCAGGACACCTGGGTGACTCGGTTGGTTAAGTGTCTACCTTCGACTGGGGTCAGGGTCCCAAGGTCCTGGGATTGAGTCCCATGTCAGGCTCCTTGCTCAGTGGGGAGCCTGCATCTCCCTTTGCCTGCCACCCTCTCGACAAATAAAAAAAATCTTTAAAAAAATAAAATAGGGGCGCCTAGGTGGCTCAGTCAGTTAAGCATCTGCCGTTGGCTCAGGTCATAATCCTAGGGTCCTGGGATGGGGCCCCACATGAGGCTCCCTGCTCAATGGGAAGCCTCCCTCTCCTGCTCCCACTCCCTCTGTTTGTGTTCCCTCTCTTGCTGTGTCTCTCTCTGTCAAATAAATAAATAAAATCTTTAAAAAATATAAAAATAAAATAAAAAATAAAAATAAATCCATCATTTTTAAGTGTTTAATAGTAGGAAGATTTTATTTTCTTTTAAAGATAGTATACCTTGGGAAAAAAATATTTAGTCTCCCTTATTGGAAATAAAGTAAATGTAACAACTATTCTAAACTGATAAATAAATATAAGATTATGTTACACCAGTGGTTCTGAAATTCTGAAATACCTTCCTTGTATATTTCATATCCTATCTTTCTTCATCCCTTCAAAGTTCCTTCTTAAGGGGTATCCTTTATCAAATAACTATAGGAAAGTATTACCTTCCAGTCTTTTTTTTTTTTTTTTTTAAACTATTTAAGAGAGACAGAGAGACAGAGAGACAGAGAGCATGAGTTGTGGGGGAGCCGCAGAGGGAGAAGCAGACTCACCGGTGAACAGGGAGTCTGACATAGGGCTCAATCCCTGAACCCTGGGATCACGACCTGAGAGGAAGGCAGCCAATTAACCAACTGAGCCACCTAGGCGCCCCTACCTCCCAGTCTTTACCATTCCTTTCTTTCTTTTCTTTCTTTTCTTTTCTTTCTTTTCTTTTCTTTTCTTTCTTTTCTTTTCTTTTCTTTCTTTTCTTTCTTTTTTCTTTTCTTTCTTTCTTTTTTCTTTTCTTTCTTTCTTTTTTCTTTTCTTTCTTTCTTTTTTCTTTCCTTTCTTTCTTTTTTCTTTCCTTTCTTTTTTCTTTCTTTCCTTTCTTTTTTCTTTCTTTCCTTTCTTTCTTTCCTTTCTTTCTTTCCTTTCTTTCTTTCCTTTCTTTCTTTCCTTTCTTTCTTTCCTTTCTTTCTTTCCTTTCTTTCTTTCCTTTCTTTCTTTCCTTTCTTTCTTTCCTTTCTTTCTTTCCTTTCTTTCTTTCCTTTCTTTCTTTCCTTTCTTTCTTTCCTTTCTTTCTTTCCTTTCTTTCTTTCCTTTCTTTCTTTCCTTTCTTTCTTTCCTTTCTTTCTTTCCTTTCTTTCTTTCCTTTCTTTCTTTCCTTTCTTTCTTTCCTTTCTTTCTTTCCTTTCTTTCTTTCCTTTCTTTCTTTCCTTTCTTTCTTTCCTTTCTTTCTTTCCTTTCTTTCTTTCCTTTCTTTCTTTCCTTTCTTTCTTTCCTTTCTTTCTTTCCTTTCTTTCTTTCCTTTCTTTCTTTCCTTTCTTTCTTTCCTTTCTTTCTTTCCTTTCTTTCTTTCCTTTCTTTCTTTCCTTTCTTTCTTTCCTTTCTTTCTTTCCTTTCTTTCTTTCCTTTCTTTCTTTCCTTTCTTCCTTCCTTCCTTCCTTCCTTCTTTCTTTCTTAAGATTTTATTTATTTGACAGAGAGAGTGAGGACTTGCACTAGAGGGGGAGGGGCAGGCAAAGGGAGACGCAGCAGCAAGCTCCCTGCTGAGCACCGAGCAGAGCCATGTGGGGCTTCTACCTCAGTAGAGACATATGCTTAACCGACTGCGCCACCCAGGCGCCTTTCTCTTTTCCTTCCTTCCTGCCTTTCCTTTCTTCCTTCCTTTCTTTTTCTTTCTTTCTTTCCTTCCTTCTCTCTTTCTCTCTCTTTCTTTCCTTCCTTCCTCCCTCCTTCTTTCTCTTTTTTCTTCCTTCCTTCTTTCCTTCCTCCCTCTTTCTCTCTTTCTTTCTTCTTTCTTAAATTTATTTGAAAGAGAGCGGAAAAAAGAAAGTGCATGCACTAATAGGGCAGAAGGCCAGAGGGAGAGACTATCCAAGCAGATGCCTGCTGAGTTTGGAGCAATAGGCGGAGCTCAATCTCATGAACCATGAGATCAGGACCTGAGCCAATCCAAGAGTTAGATGCTTAACTGACTGAGCCACCCAAGCTCCCCTACTATCCATTTCTAAGACCCCTAAAACTTCCCCACTACCTCTAATTTTTGAAACACAGCTTATAGGGGCACCTGGCTGGCTCTATTCAGAAGAGCATATAATTCTTGATCTCGGGGTTGTGATTTTGGTGAGCCCCATGTTGGGCACAGAAATTAAATAAATAAAACTTAAACAAAATTTTTTTAAACACGGCTTTTTAGATTATACATATGTATTCATGATATTACTAATAAAAATTAAATATAGTATACTTACAAACACAAGTGCAAGAACAGAAAATAAAAATGATTTCTGTGTTAGAATTGTAAAGTTCTCACTTTCTTTTCATTTTTAATTTTTTTATTGTATTACTTACGCAATAAAATGAATATCACCATCACTTTAAACCAATTAGTTCCCCTTTTCTACACTTGGTTGAAAAATTATTCATACAAATATGCTACTTAACTCAATGCTATCAGCCATTCTCTCACGTAACTGTTACAGGATGTTGGTAAATTTCTATAGGCAACCAAACTTAAGCAACAGTTAGAATAAAATCTGTCAAGCTGCATATTTTATTTCAAAGCTATAGAAAGACACCTCACTCTTTGTGGCTGTCAGATCAGCCAGAAATGTATTTTACGGTCAAAGCCAATGCACCAATATTACAATCTGCCAATGAAGGGAATCAGGCCAAAATCACAAACTGGTAAATGACTATTTCAAAGCATCTCCTCTGTAAAGAAGGAAGTTAGGATGGCTTCACACCTGAAAGGTGGGGAAAACACACAGACTCACAAAAGGGTTCAATGATAAACAATGGACAGAGAATATAGGGAAACAGTAACCTCTGACAATGCCTCAATTTCTTTATTACTAAAATAAGAATGACCACCACAGAAAAAAACAACAAAACTGATCAGAGATGAGGGCAACTGGCTGGTGCATGGTAGAGCATGAGACTTTTTTTTTTTTTAAGATTTTTTTTATTATTATTATTTGATAGAGAGAGAGATCACAAGTAGGCAGAGAGGCAGGCAGAGAGAAAGATGAGGAAGCAGGCTCCCTGATAAGCAGGGAGCCCAATGCGGGGCTCGATCCCAGGACACTGAGATCATGACCTAAGCCAAAGGCAGAGGCTTTAACCCACTGAGCCACCCAGGTACCCAGCACGAGACTCTTGATTCAGGATCTTAGGTTCAAGTCCCATGTTGAACATAGAGCTTAGTTTAAAAAAAAATTAAAATTAAAATTAAAAAATTGATCAGAGATGTGGGGCAATCCACAAAGAGAGCTCTTTCCCCCTTATCCCTATTCTTTCTGTAAACACCTTTAAAGCAGGAAGAGGAGGTAAGTAGTTATGGTAAGTAAAATAAGTAGACAAAAGACAACCATAACCTCTCATATCCACACAGAAGGCCAAGAAGTTTCTCCTGTTCTTCATGAGCCTCCAAACAACAAAATCCTGAAAAGAACTTGAATTTGTCCTGGCTTGTTTGCACAGTTTATATTTATTCCTATTGCAGAGAGACCCAGAAATTTCTCCTTTCCTTCCTCTGACTCCATATTGAATTCATAAGAATCTATTAGGTCTTCTGAGAGGATCTATCTGTAGTAGTAGTAATCTCTGATTGGGAAATAAACCCTCAATTGAAAACCCAGTGAAAATACTCAAAAGATAACGTTTGAGAGAAACAGAGGAGGAAATGCCTGCCAGTTACCTCAAAGGAGAAAAAGTGCTGCTGTGTATTCAGTATCATTAAAGTGAAAGATATAAAAACATAATAATAAAGTAAGACACGTGCATATTGGTTTCACTTTGAAATCTTAAAAGCCATGAGCAAGAAGGGTGTTTCTTTATTTTATTTTTATTTTTATTTTTTTTAAAGATTTTATTTATTTATTTGACAGAGAGAGAGAGATCACAAGTAGGCAGAGAAGCAGGCAGAGAGAGAGGAGGAAGCCGGCTCTCTGCCGAGCAGAGAGCCCGATGTGGGCCTCCATCCCAGGACCCTGAGATCATGACCTGAGCCGAAGGCACAGGCTTCAATCCACTGAGCCACCCAGGTGCCCAAGAAGGGTATTTCTTTAAAGCCAAGAAAGGCAAAATGGGAAAAGAAACAACTGGTAGGCTCACTACAAAGAAGCAAACAAAAAATACCCCAAAATCCGTATTTTAGCACTGCTTTGTGAAGCTTTAATTAAAACCAACCCTTCTCTAGTAGCTAGCACAGAAGTCAAACATACACACGCCTACAGGATTCCCATGAGTCTGGGCCAAATTCAATTATCAAGACAGTGTAGTAAAACACATAATTTCGTACATTTGGCTGCATTAAAGTCCACGTCTAAAACAATGCTTTATAATCTTGGAACAGAAAAAATACTGTTACTCCAAAGATAACTGAGTTTTACTTGCCGCTTTTCCTTTTTTACCACCTGTTAATAACCATAAATTAATCAGTTACATAAAATCTTCAGTCTTAAACACTAAAGGACAATATCCAAAATTTATAAAATTCCTAGGGTAAATGTGACATTAAAACAAAAACATGAAAAATTTCTTTTTAATGAATATTCCAAGATTAAATTGTTAACAAAGTGATCTTCAAATTGTTTTCTCTTCCCCAACTATCTTGCATACCCACTCTAATCTTTTCTGTAATCTAATCTTTTCAACCACTGTATTCTTTTATGAAAATAAAATTTTTTATGAAAAATTATATCATCTATCACTAATGAAGTGTGTAAGGTCAAATGCTGTTAACTATACTAAATGGCCCCAGGCTACTAAATTTTAAGACTATATATTTTTCTTTTTGTATCAAAAGTCATTTTTTCCAGTTGGTGTGTTCAGTTCTAGCAGCACCTTTAATTTGCTATGAACTATAACCAAACTCATCAGTAAAGTTAGGTGACTTAGTAAAGTCAAGTCAGTATGCTCCTAGAAGCTTCAAAAGTATACTCTGAAGAAAAACACATGAATTTTAGGACTCAGGCTTTTATAATACAGACTTCCTAGCCTACTCTCAAGTTCTCAGTTCTGCACATATGATATTCCTAGGAAAATAAAACTACAAGAGTGTCTATGGGTATAAGATTGGATAGGGGCACCTGCCTGGCTCAGTAGGTGGAGCATCCAACTCTTAATCTCACGGTTGTGAGTTTGAGGCTCACATTAGGTGTAGAGATAACTTAAAAAGTTTTTAAAACAAAAAAACTGTGATTGGATAAACAAAGGCCACTTCATTTCATAATTAAGTCAAATAGAGCAGATTCGGGGGCAATGGCTAAAGACATGATTTGTGTACTGAAAATCATCATTTTTCCTTAATTAGAAACCGCCTTATGTTTAGAAAGGGCAGATTAATCTGAACATCAGTGCAACTAATGTCTTTAAGTTATGAATTCTAATATTTTAAAAACATTAAAGCAAAAGGGAAAAAGAATACTATTTTATGTGCTCAAACACAAACAACCAAGTTAATAAAAAAATTTTTTTAAAGATTTACTTATTTATTTGAGACAGAGTGAGCATGCAGTGGGGGGAGAAGGAGTGGGAGACAATCTTCAAGCTGACGCCCCACTGAGTGCAGAGCTTGACAGGGGGCTCAATCTCAGGACCCATAAGATCACACCTGAGCTAAAAACCAAGAGTTGGGCACTTAACCAGCTGAGTCACCCACATGCCCTAATAAAAAATAATTTTTAAAAAGATTTTATTTATTTATTTATTTAGAGAGAGACAGCATGAGCAGAAGGAGCAGAGAGACAGGGACAAGCAGACTCTGCACTGAGCACACAGCCTGACAGGGCTTGAGCTTATGACCTTGAAATCATAACCTGAGCCAAAAACCAAGAGTCCAAAGCTTAACTGACCGAGCCACCCAGGCACCCCAAAAATAATTTCTAATCAACAGTTCTTTGGGGACACTCCTAATACAAATAAACAGGAAGAATCTACAATCGAAATGTCAAATAAAATGCCTCTAAAGCAATTTGCTCTTTGTTAGATTAGCCACTGACTATGATTCCAATTCTACCATTAATTTTCTTAACAAACTATCTTCCAAAGACCTTTTCTAGCTGTGGGTGGAGATGATTCTTAGTCGCTATCAGCCAACAACCATCACATAACAACTGTACCACATCAACATTCAAGGTGGATTCATCAGCACTCTACCAAGTCTTACACACATGACAATGTGTATAAACTAGAAAAACAGGTCCTTTGCAATTTTCATTGCCCTCTAACATTTCAGAAATTAATACAATGTTGATGTGGCTCAAACTGTACTAATTTATTTTTATATAAATTTTATTTTACTGTTTACTTTATAGTTTCTAAATATATACAATATCCAAAGACTACAAAGCACTGTATTATACATACGAAGTACACATTAAAGATGTTACACAAAAATAGTATTTTTCATCTATAAAAATGGTAAAGGTAAAAAAAAAAAAGTCCTGTTACCCAGTGTTATCCAAGTCCAGAGAAATATACTTTCATGCCTTGTTAAAAGGACTGTATCACCTCCCTGGAAGACCATCTGTTAAAATGTTCACTTATTAAAAAAAAAAAAAAAGGTTCACTTATTGAATTGTGAGGAATAAATAATAATGTTCATCTATTAACCCCTAAGGAAATAAGTGTCCTAGAGAAATAATAAAAATGTTTATTTCAGGATTCATAGAAGCAAATATCTGAAATAACCTCAAAAACAATAAAGGTGTAAATAACTTATGTGTTCTATAGCCATTAAGTAACTATCTGATGATATGGGATAATTTTTTCAATGTTCAATGAAAAAGAACACTAACCTATATAATCCAAATTTTATTTTTTCAAATTTTATTTAAAACATGCATTTTATATATATCTCATATAACCGGAACAAATTAGAAAGATAATTTGACTGCCAATAATGACTACTATCTAGAAGGTATTATTTTGTTCCTTATAATTTTCCCACATTGTTCAAATTTTTTTACAATCCTAACATATGAAATAATCACATAAATTATTTTATTTTAAGACATAATTTATTTTCAAGAGAGAGAGAGAGCAAAGCAGGAGGGAGCAGAGGGAGAAGGACAAAC
Organism: Ailurus styani; assembly: GCA_002007465.1. Lineage (NCBI taxonomy): Eukaryota > Metazoa > Chordata > Mammalia > Carnivora > Ailuridae > Ailurus > Ailurus styani. The sequence continues at coordinate 5,832,575 of LNAC01000018.1, read as the reverse complement.
AGACTCTATGCTGACCACAGAGCTCAAAGCAGGGCTCAATCCCACAATCCTGAGATCATGACCTGAGTCAAAATCAAGAGTCTGATGCTTAACTGACTGAGCCACCCACGTACCCCTCACATAAATTATTTTAAAACATAAATCAGGGGTGCCTGGGTGGCTCAGTTGTTAAGCGTCTGCCTTCAGCTCAGGTCATGATCCCAGGGTCCTGGGATCAAGCCCTGCATAGGGCTCCCTGCTCAGTGGGAAGCCTGCTTCTCCCTCTCCCACTCCCCCTGCTTGTGTTCCCTCTCTTGCTGTGTCTCTATCAAATAAATAAATAAAATCTTTAAAAAAGAAAAATAAATAAAAATAAAATAAAACATAAATCAAACCAAAGACCTTGTTCATATTCTCAAAATAGTGACAAAATACTGAGGTAATACTAAGCAAAAAAATTCAGGGCGCCTGGGTGGCTCAGTGGGTTAAAGCCTCTGCTTTCGGCTCAGGTCATGATCTCAGCGTCCTGGGATCAAGGCCCGCATCGGGCTCTCTGCTCAGCAGGGAGCCTGCTTCCTCCTCTCTCTCTGCCTGCCTCTCTGCCTACTTGTAATCTCTCTCCCTCTGTGTCAAATAAATAAAATCTTTTAAAAAAACTTTAAATAGGAAAATAATAAACAGTAAAGTGTATTTTGTAACAAGAGAATTGAAGGGGCACCTGGGTGGCTCAGTCAGTTAAGCATCTGTCTTTGGCTCAGATCATGATTCCAGGGTGATGGAGCCCAACCTTAGACTCCCTGCTCAGCAGGAAGTCTGCTTCTGCCTCCTCCTCTGCCCCTTCCCCTGCTTGTGCTCACTCTGTCTCTCAAATAAATAAAAATCTTTAAACAAACAAACAAACAAGGTAACTGAAAATATATACACATGCTAGCATATATAAAAAGAATTTAAATACACACCAAATTGCCAAATTTCTAAATGCAGATAAAACTACCCTTACAAAGTACTTACTTTGTTAAAAGAAATTTCCAAAACATTGGAAATTTTTATAATGAATATTTTACCTCTGTAAACAACTTAAAATAACAGAAAGCCTTATTAATACTGTTTAAATTAAAAACGACATCTGGGGCGCCTGGGTGGCTCAGTGGGTTAAAGCCTCTGCTTTCAGCTCAGGTCATGATCTCAGGGTCCTGGGATCGAGGCCCGCATCGGGCTCCCTGCTCAGCGGGAAGCCTGCTTCCCCCCCACCTCTCTGCCTGCCTCTCTGCCTCCTTGTGATCTCTCTCCCTCTGTGAAATAAATAAATAAAATTTTTAAAAAAATAAATAAATAAAATTAAAAAAATAAAAACAACATCTGCCAAACAAAACACATTGACCCAAGAGATTAATGTAACTGTCACCACAAAAACAAGTAGTTATGAATTAAAAGTACACATTATGTCAAAGTTAACAATATTTTATCTTTTATACTTCATTAATATTACAATTAAATTACATTGGATGCAGAATATTATAAAACTAGCAATCATATGTATGCTAATGTTATATATACTGTAATCCCTCAAGAATTACTTTAAGTTGCAGAGTGATCTGCTTCTAGTAGAGGTCTTTGATCATTTAAAAGCTAAAACTTTTATGTACACCATACATTTACTTATTGGGCACACCAGAGACTATTCTCCAGTCAGAGATCTGAACTATCTGTCACTCAAAGACAAAATTACATCCTCTCGACCCTGTACTTGGTTGTCCTGGACACAGGATTGTATAACAATGTGGAGAATCAATATAATTTTAATATAAAGGATCAACTGGACTCAATGTTTAGCTCTCCGCCCAAATAAAAAAATACTTGATGGTTCTGAATAACCAACTCAATACCTTAATATATTTTAGTACCAAAAGAAAATTAATGCAAGAAAACCAAAGGCATGTACTCTCATGAACATGGAAGAACATCTCATATACAGGAACTGAATATAAGAATTGAACCAAAGGCTAAAAATTCTGAATTCTAATCATATATAAGCCAGTGACCCAAGTTAATACTTCTAAACCTTCTCAACCATAGCTTGAGAATTATTCAAAAGTAAATTATAAAATATTGGGGGGAAAAAAGAATTAAAACTTGAATTTTTTAACCAAAGAAAAAGAATTCATTGTCCTGACCTGCTCCATATTAAGACAAATCCCAATGGCCCTGAAATCAGTACTGGTAAGTTTGGCAACTTAGAAAGATTTAAAATGTGATTAGTAACTGGACTGTGGTATTTTAATACTAAGGATGTAAACCTTAGTTTAATCATAGCTGAGTGCATAAAGAGGTTTATGCTGTCACTACTGTCTTAACAAGAAGGATACAGCACAGCCTTACCTACAAAATGAAAATGTGCAGTTTCAGAAAAAAAGATTAATACTTAAGTATTTATAGAACAAAAATATGTTATTTAGTATTTATCATAATTAAAATATGTTAAGTCATAACATTTAATTTATATTAAATAAATACAGTAAAAATGTAGATATACTTCATGAAATACAATTTGTGTTGAATCATTCTCAAATACTTCTATAGTAAATACTGAGCTCCTATTTTAACCATATTAGTCCTTACTTCATTCAACAATCATCTTGGTGGGATGCCTGGGTGGCTCCATTGGTTAAGTGTCTGCCTTCGGCTCAGGTCATGATCCCAGGGTCCTGGGATCAAGTCCCATATTGGGGTCCTTGCTCAACAAGAAGCTTGCTTCTCCCTCTGCCTGCCCCTCCCCGTTTGTGCTCAAGCTCTCTCTGACAAATAAATAAGTGATTAAAACAAAACAAAACAAAACAAAACAAAACCAGGGCACCTGGGTGGCTCAGTCATTAAGTGTCTGCCTGCCTTCGGCTGAGGTCACGATTCCAGGGTCCTGGGATCAGGCCCCACATCGGGCTCTCTGCTCCACAGGAAGCCTGCTTCTCCCTCTCCCTGCTTGTGTTCCCTTGTCTCTCTCTGTCAAATAAATAAATAAAATCTTAAAAAAAAATAAATCTTTAAAAAATATATAAAAACAATCATCTTGGCTACATGCCCATTTTTCAGATCTTAATATTTTCATCTCATATTATCTGAAAAAGCCGTATTATGACACTCTTCATTTAGTAAGTTATACTGAAAAGCAACAATTCAGGTATCTTTTAGCTTGAAAGGTTTTATCTGGGTCTCCTTTATATCCATTTCTCTCCTTAGTATTTTCACATTTGCCTTTAAATCCTTCAACTTTTTACTAAATGTTTTTAAAGGTCTTGTGTACTAATTCTATCATCTCAGCATTTCTAGGTCTGTTTCTATTGACTGATTTTTCTTCTAGTTATACTTTCTGACCTATCTGCATACCTAAATAACACAAAATTCAGACTAGTGTTTCAGAAGGTCAGAGAAAGAAAGGGGCACATAAGAGTCTTCTTAGGTACGGGTAATGTTCTATTTCTTTACTTGAGTGATGCATATGCAGTGTTCACTTTTAGTCTTTAAACTATACATGACCCTTTATACAGTAAACCCTTTATGTAGTCCTTAAAAAAATATTATAAAAATTAAGTTGGATGCTTTGAAGAGATTCAGTAGGAAAACTAAAAATGGAAGGGAGCAAAGGAAGAACTTCATCAAAAATAGCAGAGTAGGGAACTCCGGGCCCAATCCCTCCACAAAAACAACAAGCAACAAATAATCTGGTAAAAACTGTCAGAATCAAATTTTACAGAACTTTGAAATCTAACCCAAAACTCAACACAACCAAGGGAAGGCTTAGCAAAGAAAGAACCCATGACATTGCAATAAAAGAGTGTTGTGGGGGGGTGCTCCTGGGTGGCCAGGTCGCTTAGGTGTCTGCCTTCAGCTCAGGTTATGATTCCAGCATCCTGGGATCAAGTCCTGCACTGAGTCCTGCATTGGCTCCCCACTCAGCAGGGGGTCTGGTTCTCCCTCTCCCTCAGCCCCTTCCCCCTGCTTATGCACACACTCTCTCTCAAAAAATAAATAAAATCTTAAAAAAAAAAAAAGTGTTATGGGGTTTTAAACCACCTGCCTATCATCCCCTACTCTCCAGTTCACCAGGGGCAGTGAGGATGGCAGCTGCACTCCTGGTGCAGGGTGACAGTCCTGAGGGAGCAATACAAACCTTAGTCTCCAAGAACTGTGATTGAATGTTATGACCTGACTGGCAGCTTCCTGGAGGACTGGCATAAGGACTTTGCCTTTGTTCTGCCTGACTTGGAGCACTCCCAGGGCAAGCAGTCTGGGTAAGGTAAAACAGGGAAGGGAGAAACTGAAAAAGGAGGTAGGCGGGGAGAAATGAGCTTTGTAAGCTCTCAGACATAAAAAGAAATCTAGAAGGACACGTATATGCCCAAGGCTGGACACATGCACAGAAAGAAGACCCTAAATTGGGGTGCCTGGGTGGCTTAGTTGTTAAGGGTCTGCCTTTGGCTGAAGTCATGATCCCAGAGTCCTGGGATCCAGCCCCGTATCCAGATCACTGCTCAGCAGGAAGCCTCCTTCTCCCTCTCCCACTCCCCCTGCTTATATTCCCTCTCTCTTTCTGTCAAATTAATAAAGTCTTAAAAAAAAAAAAAAGACCCTAAATTTTCACCCCTACCTCACCGCCTGGCTCCATACAAACAGGCAGTGAAGGATAAGGCAGAGTTGTAAGTAGCTTGGCTTAGTGTCGAAGGAATATTCAAACACAGAACCATTTAGTTAAAACTGGAAGAGTATTATTTCCTTTTTTGGGCTACAGGTATTCAAGGAAATTTGGTCAAAATGCTAGTTGACGACTAAGCTAATGAAACATAGACTTCAAGGATCACACATGGCCAAGCATATACTTTACAAAAATAGTTTAGAAAAGACACAAAACAAACAACAAAACAAACAATAACAACCCACAACAAGCAGTGACAAGGGAAGATATGTGATGTCTAGAGGTCTCCACAATAATCTTCAAAATGTACAGTATTCTTTTTTTTTTAAATGGTTTTATTTATTTATTTGTCAGAAAAAGACTGAGAGCACAAGCAGGCAGAGTGGCAGGCAGAAGCAGAGAGAGAAGCAGGCTCCCTGACGAGCAAGGAGCCCTATGTAGGACTCGATCCCAGGATCCTGGGATCATAACCTGAGCCAAAGGCAGCCGCTTAACCGACTGAGCCACCCAGGCATCCCTAAAATGTCTAGTTTTCAACAAAAAAATTATGAGGCATGCAAAGAAAAAACAGTCTGGCTCATTCACAGGAAAAAAGAAATTAGTACAGAAAATGTCCTGAGGAAACCCAGGCAAAGGAAACCATAAAGAACGAAAAGAAACCAAGAAAAAAGTATCTCGCCAATAGAAAACATCAGTAAAGAAATATAAAGTATAAAAAAGAATCAAATCGAGGGGAGGGTCAAAAAAAAAAGAATCAAATTGAAATTCAGGACCTCAAAAGTATAGTAACTGAGGTACGCCTGGGTAGCTCAGTTAGTTAGGTGTCTGCCTTCGGCTCAGGTCATAATCCCAGGGTCCTGGGACTGAGCCCCGAATCAGGCTCCCTGCTTATCAGGAAGTCTGCTTCTCCCTCTCCCTCTGCCTGCTGCTCTGCCTACTTGTGGGCTCTATCTCAGTCAAATAAATAAAATCTTTCAAAAAAGGAAATCATGGAGGCCAAAAAGCAGTAGGATAACTTATTTCAAGTGTTGAAAGAAATAGGTAAGCAAAAATTCTATATCCAACAAAACTTATCTTTGAAAATGAAAGAAATATTAAAGATGTTCCCAGAAAAACAAAAGGTAAAGGTTTCCTTACAAGAAGAACTACTCTAGGGGCGCCTGGGTGACTCAGTCATTAAGCGTCTGCTTTCAGCTCAGGTCATGATTCCAGAGTCTTAGGATCAAGCCCCACATCAGGCTCCCTGCTTGGTGGGAGGCCTGCTTCTCCCTCTCCGACTCTCCCTGCTTGTGTTCCCTCTCTCGCTATCTCTCTCTTTCTGTCAAATAAATAAATAAAATCTTTAAAAAGAAAAAAAAAAGCTGCTCTACAAGAAATGTAACAGAGGGTTTTTTAGGCTGAAATGAAAGGGTACTCGATAGTACCTTTAAATCAAACAAAGAGATAAAGAATTAGAGTAAGGATAGCTATGTAAGTACATATACAGGGGCGCCTGGGGGGCTCAATCGGTTAAGCAGCTGCCTTCAGCTCAAGTCATGACCCCATGAGCCCCACATTGGGCTCCCTGCCCAGCGGAGAGCCTGCTTCTCCCTCTCCCTGCCACTCTGCCTACTTGTGGTCCCTCTCTATCTCTGTCAAATAAATAAATAAAATCTTAAAAAAAAAAAAAATAAGTACATATACAAACCAGTATTGTTGCATCAAAGTTTTGTGTTTTTTTTTTTTTTTAAGATTTTATTTATTTCACAGGGAGAGAGCACAAACAGGCAGAGCAGCAGGCAGAGGGAGAAGCAGAAGCAGACTTCTCCTGAGCAGGGAGCCCGATGCGGGGCTCAATCCCAGAGCCCTGGGATCACAACCTGAGCTGAAAGCAGCTGTTTAAACCTCCTGAGCCATACAGGTGCCCAGCAACAGTGGTTTTTAACTCTATTTTGGCTTCGCTGATTTGAAAGAAAAATGCCTAAAGTAATAATATGTGTTTAAAACTAAACACCTATTTAATGGAAACACAATGTTTAAATACGTAATTCTAACAGTAACAAAATGGGGAGGGGGCAGAGCTACACAGGGGCAAAGTTTTTGTATAACTGCCACAACTAACCTGGTATTCAAGTTCAAACTCCCGAGACTGAGATGTTAATTATAATCCCCAGAGTAATATTAAGGAAAAAAACCTTTAAATTCACAAAAAAAAAAAAAAAAAGAAAGAAAGAAACAAGAGAACAAAGCAGTACACTAGGTAAAACTAACTAACTGGAAATGAAGGCAATGATAAAGGACCTGAGAAAAAATATATACAGAAAACAGAAAACAAATAGCTAAATAGCAGAAATGAGTCCTTAATAGCAGAAATAACTCCTTCCTTTTCAGTTACTTTAAATTTAAATGGATTAAATTTTCCAATTAAAAGGTAGAGATTGGTATAATGGATTAAAAATAATCCAACTAAATGCTGTTTACAAGACGCTCAATTTATATCAAAAGACACACGGTTAGAAGTAAAAGGATGAAAACAGATCTCGCAATTGCAAACATGCTTAATAACAAAGTTACAAAATATATGAAGCAAAAACTGACAGAACTGAAGGGAGAAACCGACAATTCTACCATAACAATTAGAGACTTCCACACTCCACTTTCAACAATGGATGGAACAACCAGACAGAAGATAAATAAGGAAACAGAGCATTTGCATAATACTATACACTACAGCCCTAACAGACATAAATAGAACGCTTCGCCCAAAAAAGCAGAATACATATTTTTCTCAAGTGTACATGGAACATTCTCCAGGAGATATAATATATTAGAACACAAAACAATTCTCAATAAATTTTAAAAGACTGAAAGCATACAAAGTGTCATTTATGATAACAGGATGAAACTAAGTATCAATTAACAGAAGAAAAAATTGGAAAATCCATAAATAGTAAAAACTGAACAACATAATCTTAAACAACCAATGGTTCAAAGAAGACAGCACAAAAAAAAGGAAAAAATAGGGCGCCTGGGTGGCTCAGTGGGTTAAAGCCGCTGCCTTCGGCTCAGGTCATGATCCCAGGGTCCTGGGATCGAGGCCCACATCGGGCTCTCTGCTCAGCGGGGAGCCTGCTTCCTCCTCTCCCTGTCTCTCTGCCTGCCTCTCTGCCTACTTGTAATCTCTCTCTCTCTGTGTCAAATGAAAAAATAAAATCTTAAAAAAAAAAAAAATTAAAATTAAAAAAAAAAAAGGAAAAAATAAAAAAACAAAAGAAATTACAAGAAAAATTTAAAAATACCCTGAGACAAATTAAAACAAAAACACAACATACCAAAACTTATGAAATATAGTGAAAGCAGAGCAAAAGAGGTAAACTTTAAAAAAAAAAAAGAGGTAAATTTTTGGATAGAAATGCTACATTAAACAAGATCCCAAATTGATATTCTGAAGTTTACACCTTAAAAAATTTATACCTTAAAGAACTAGAAAAAGAACAAGCTAAATCCAAAGCTAACAAAAGAAAAGACATAATAAAGATTAGAGTGGAGAAAAAAGAGAAAATAAACAACAGAATCAAACAAAACCAAAAGCTATTTCTTTGAAAAGATCAACAAAATTGGCAAACTTTTAGTCAGACTGACCAAGAAAAAAAAGAAGACTGAAAGTACTAACTTCATAGATGAACGTGGGGACAATGCTACAGACCTTAAAAACAGAAGGGATTACAAAAGGAAACTACCAGTAATTGCACACCAACAAATCAGATAACCTAGATGAAATGGACATGGTCCTATAAACACACAAAGTACCAAAACTTATTCCAGAAGAAACAGAAATCTGAACAGACCTGCAACAAGTAAAGACTAAATCACTTGTCAAACTTCCCACCCAGAAAAGTTCAGGACTACATGATTTCACTGATAAATTCTACCAAACATTAAAATAATAATTAACAAATCTTCTCAAACTCTCCCAAAATCCAGAACAGAATACTTCCTAACTCATTCTGTGAAGCCAGGATTACCTTGATACCAAAGTCAAATAAAAACATCCCCCAAAAAATTATAGACCAATATAGATGTAAAAATCCTCAATAAAATACTAGTGACTGTAATCCAACAACATATTAAGAGGATTACACATTATGAAAAACAGCTTAATCCCCGGTGGGTCAACTATAAAACTCAATCAATATAATACACCCATTAACAGAATGAAGGAGTAAAACCATACGATTATCAATGTTGATGCAAAAAAAAAAAAAATGCAGGGTGCCTGGGTGGTGCAGTCTCTTACGAGTCCAACCTCTAATTTTGGCTCAGGTCATGGTCTTATGGTTGTGAGATTGAGTTCCACATCCAACTCTGTGCTCAGCAGGGAGTCTGCTTGAGATTCTCTCTCCCTCTGCCCCTCCCTCTGCTTGTGCTCACACTCTCACTCAAATAAATAAATCTTTGAGAAAAATGCATTTGACAAAATTCTATCATGATAAAAACACTCAAACTAGAAACAGAAAAGGACTTCTTCAACATAATAAAAAATTTTTAGGAAAATCCCACAATTAGCATACTGAATGTAGAAAGACTAAAAGCTTTCTCCCTGAGATAAGGAACAAGACTATAATGCTTTCATTTGTCACCCCTATTCAACAATGTACTGGAAGTTCTAGCCAGAACAATCAGGCAAAAAAATAAATAATTTTTTAAATAATCTTTATTTTGTTTTTTTTTTTAAGATTTATTTATTTGAGAGAGAGAGAGAGGGAGAGTGAGAGAGTGAGAGAGAGCATGAGAGAGGAGAAGGTTGGAGGGAGAAGCACACTCTCCATGGAGCTGGGAGCCCGATGTGGGACTCGATCCCGGAACTGCAGGATCATGACCTGAGCTGAAGGCAGTTGCTTAACCGACTGAGCCACCCAGGCGCCCATAAATAAATTTTTAAGGGAAATAAAAATCCGTCCAAATTGGCAAGAAGAATAAAATTATCTCTATCCACAGAGGACATGATCTTATATAAGAAAACCTAAAGAATAGATAGACAAAAATTATTAGAGATAACAAATTCAGCACAAAAATCAGTTGTAGGGGTGCCTGGTAGTTCAGTGGGTTAAAGTTTCTGCCTTTGGCTCAGGTCATGATCTCAGGGTCCTGGGATCGAGCTCCACATTGGGCCCCCTGCTCAGCAGGGAGCCTGCTTCCTCCTCTCTCTCTGCCTGCCTCTCTGCCTACTTGTGATCTCTCTCTGTCAAATAAATAAATAAATCTTTTTTAAAAAATCAGTTGTATTACTATATACCAAAAATGAATAATCTGAAAAGGAAATAAAGAAAACAATTCCATTTACTATAGCATCAAGAAAATGATATAGTTAGGAATTTATCTAAAAAGGTGTAAGCATTGTACATTGAAAACTAGGGGGGAAAATGCTGAAAGAAATGAAAGAAGACCAAAATAAATGGAAAGATATCCTGTTGTCCATAGTTTGGAAGACTTAATATTGCTATGGTAGTTCAGCTCAAAGCAACCTACAGATTCAAAGCAATCCCTGCCAAAATCCCAATGGCCTTTTTTTACAGAAATGGAAAAGCTGTTCCTAAAATTCATAGATTGCCAGTTTCTGCTCTGACATGTAGAGATCATGGAATCATGGTTCCTGTTCTTTACAACAAGAAAACTGAAAAACAAAACCTTTTCTTAGATTCACCAGAGAATTGAGGTCACTGGGTAAATCACTGTCCTGAGAATTGGAAAGAAAAGAGGATAGGGAGAATCAAAACTTATTAAAAGCGAAAGCCTAGGACCATAATAAGGCCATTGCTGGAGACATTATTTCTTTCCACCAACCATACACACAAGGAGAGAATAAGATGAAATATTTAAAGCGGTGAAAGCACAATCGCCAAACTATGGAAAGAGCCCAGATGTCCATTGACAGATGAATGGATAAAGAAGATGTGGGGTATATTTATGATGGAATATTATGTGGCTATCAGAAAAATGAAATCTTGGGCGCCTGGGTGGCTCAGTTGGTTAAGCGGCAGCCTCTGACTCAGGCCATGATCCTGGAGTCCCGGGATCAAGTCCCACATCGGGCTCCCAGCTTCAAGGGGAGTCTGCTTCTCCCTGACCTTCTCCCCTCTCATGCTCTCTCTCTCACTCTCTCTCTCTCTCAAATAAATAAATTAAGTCTTTAAAAGAAAAGAAAAACGAAATCTTACCATTTGCAATGACGTGGATGGAACTAGAGGGTATTATGCTAAGCAAAATAAGTCAATCAGAGAAAGACAATTACCGTCTGATCTCACTGATATGTGGAATTTGAGAAATAAAGCAGAGGATCATAGGGGAAGGGAGGGAAAAAAATGAAACAAGAAACCAGAGAGGGAGACACACCATAAGAGACTCTTAATCTTAGAAAACAAACCAAAGGTTGCTAGAGTGGAGGGTGGGTGGGAGGGATCGGGTGGATGGGTGATGGACATTGGAGAGGATATGTGCTGTGGTGAGCGTTGTGTATTGTGTAAGACTGATGAATCACAGACCTGTATCCCTGAAACAAATAATACATTATATGTTAATAATAAAAAATGTGAAATTAAATAAATAAAAAATAAAAACAAAACCAAAAAAAATGAAGTGGTGAAAGCAAAAAACCAACCTAGAATTCTCTATCAGTGAAATCATCCTTCAACAGTGGAGGAGAAATAAAGGCTTTCTCAAACAATAGAGGGGATTTGTCACCAGTAGACCTGCCTTGCGAGAAATATCAAAAAAAGTTCTTCAGAAAGAAGATGACATAGATCAAAACCTTGATCTACATAAAGAAGACTATTTGAGAATAAATGAAGGTAAAATAAAATCTTTTTTTTTCATTTTCTTAACAGATCTAATAGACAAGTATTGGTCCAAAACAATAATACCAACAATTTATTGGTTAACTATAGTTTGGATAAGTGAGTCACAAAAATGTTGAGAGACAGGAATGAGGAAATGCGAATCCTGTTTTTAGATAACCTGCACGAACCATGAAGCAATCTAGTGTTATTTGGACATGGACTTAGATTAGTTATAAATGTTTAATGCAAACCATAGGGCAACCACTAAAAACATTTTAAAATTCATACACAATTGTAAGGGACAACAAACAGCCAAAATACAATCTTGGAAAATCTTGAAAAATAAAATTGAAGGGCTTATACCTTCTGATTTTAAAATTACCACAAAGCTATAATAATCAAAACAGTGTGGTACTGGCATTAAAATAGATATACAGATCAGCAGAATAAAAGAATCCAGAAATTAGCCCATACACCTACAAGGAACTGATTTTCAATTAGAATGCCAAGAGCAGGCGCCTGGGTGGCTCAGTGGGTTAAAGCCGCTGCCTTCGGCTCAGGTCATGATCCCAGGGTCCTGGGATCGAGGCCCACATCGGGCTCTCTGCTCAGCAGGGAGCCGGCTTCCTCCTCTCTCCTCTCTCTCTGCCTGCCTCTCTGCCTACTTGTAATCTCTCTCTCTGTCAAATGAATAAATAAAATCTTTAAAAAAAAAAAAGAATGCCAAGAGCATTCACTGGTTAAAGAAGAGACAAATAATACTGGGACAACTGGATATCCACATGCAAAATAATGGAGCTGGCCCTTAACGTCACAATGTACAACTCAAAGTAGATCAAAGACCTAGGGGCGCCTGGGTGGCTCAGTGGGTTAAAGCCTCTGCCTTCGGCTCAGGTCATGATCTCGGGGTCCTGGGATCAAGCCCTGCATCAGGAACCCTGCTCAGTAGGGAGCCTGCTTCCTCCTCTCTCTCTCTCTCTGCCTGCCTCTCTGCCTACTTGTGATCTCTCTGTCAAATAAATAAATAAAATCTTAAAAAAAAAAAGACCTAAATATGAGAGCTAAAAGTATCACACTCTTAGAAGATACACAAACGGCCAATAAGCACACAAAATGATACTCAACATCACTAATGACTAAGGAAATGCAAACCAAACCACAAGATACCACTTCATACCAGTAGCAAGGCTATACTCAAAGGAAAAAAAAAAAAGGAAAATAACTGTTGGCAAGGATGTGGAAAAACTGGAATCCTGTGCACTGTTGATGGGAATGTGAAATGATACAGCAGCTGTAGAAAACCATATGTTTGATTCCTCAAAAGAGTTAAACACAGAATCACCACATAACCCAGCAATTCTACTTCTGAGTTTATGTCCAAAAAAGTGAAAGCAGGAATTCAGATATTTGTACCTCATGGTCAGTAGCATTTAGCTGGGGAAAATGAAAAAGTCTGGTGATAGTGGTGATGGTCACACAATAATGTGAATGTACTTAATGCCACAGAATTGCACATTTTAAAATGGTTAAAATGAAATATTTTATATGTACATTTGCAACAAATTTTTTTATTTTTTCTAAGATTTTTTAAAAGATTTATTTATTTGAGAGACAGAGTAAATGAGCAAGCAGGGAGGGGTAAGGGAGATGGAAAGAGAAACCCAAGCAGACTCCAGGCTGAGTGTGGAACCCAATGTGGGGCTTGATCTCACAACCCTGAGATGACAACCTGAGCCTAAACCAAGGGTCAGATATTTAAGCAACTGTGACACCTAGGTGCCCCAAGATTATACTTTAAGTAATCTTATTCAACTAACATGGGGGCTGAACTTATAACCCCAAGATCAAGAGTTGCATGTTCCACTGACTGAACCAGCTAGGTGCATTGTCACAACTTAAAAAAAAAAAAATGCAAGTAAAGGTTTCCAAAAGACATTCAGATAGCTAAGAGACACATGAAAAGATGTTCAACATCACTCATCATCAGGGAAATAAAAATCAAAACTATGGTGAGATATCTACCACCTCACATCTGTCAGAATGGCTAAAATTAACAACGCAGAAAACAACAGGTGTTAGCAAGGATGCAGAAAAAGAGGAACTTTCTCACACTGTTGGTGGAAATGCAAACTGATGCAGTCACTGTGGACAAAGTATGGAGGTTCTTCAAAAAGCTCAAGATAGGTGGCACCTGGATGGCTCAGTGGGTTGAAGCCTCTGCCTCTGGCTCAGGTCATGGTCTCAGGGTCCTGGGATCGAGCCCTACATCGGGATCTCTGCACAGCGGGGAGCCTGCTTCCTCCTCTCTGCCTACTTGTAATCTCTCTCTTTCTGTCAAATAAATAAATAATCTTTTTAAAAAAAAAGCTCAGGCGCCTGGGTGGCTCAGTGGGTTAAAGCCTCTGCCTTCAGCTCAGGTCATGATCTCAGGGTCCTGGGATCGAGGCCCGCATCGGGCTCTCTGCTCGGCAGAGAGCCTGCTTCTTCCTCTCTCTCTCTCTGCCTGCTTCTCTGCCTACTTGTGATATCTCTCTCTCTCTCTCTCTCTCTCTCTGTGTCAAATAAATAAATTTTTTAAAAATCTTTAAAAAAAAAAAAAAAGCTCAAGATAGAAACTACCCTATGACCCAGCAAATGCAATACCAGGTATTTATCCAAAGGATATAAAAATGCTGATTTGAAGGGGCACATGCACCTCAGTGTTTGTTTATAGCAGCCATCGACAATAGTCAAATTATGGAAAGAGCCCAAATGTCCATCAATTTAATGAATGGATAAAGATATGGAATATATATATACAACGGAATATTATTCAGCCATCAAAAAGAATGAAATCCTGCCATTTGAAACATGGATAGAACTAGAGTGTATGATGCTAAGTCAAAAAAGTCAGTCAAAGACAAATACCATAGGATTTCACTCTCTGTGAATGGGATGAGCACTGGGTGTTATATGTAAGTAATGAATCACTAAATTCTACTCCTAAAACCAATACTGCACTATATGTTAACTAACTTGAATTTAAATTAAAAAAAAAAAAAACAAGTAAAGGAAGAAAAGGAACCATGTTAATCTGTGCAACCATATTAATCACCTGGAAATGTGGCATCTTGAGCTGAGCTACATTTAATGAACATACACTTAAAATGTGAAATCTGACCAATTATAAATACAGTGAAAGCTTTCTATCAAATTAAAAGAAAAGAGGGCCAAGGACTTGAACAGACATTTCACCAAAAAAAGATATGTAAATGGCCAATAAAGCACAAGAAAAGATGCTCAACATCATTAGTTATTAGGGAAATGCAAATCAAAATCACAGAAGGTACCCTTTAACACCCACTAGGGTGACTGTAATTAAAAAACAAAACAAAACAGGTACAAAATAACAGATGTTGGTGAGAATGTAGAAAAATTAAAATCCTTGAACATTGCTGGTGAGAATCTAAAACAGCCGAGATGCTTGCGTGGTTCAGTCAGTTGGGCGTCCGACTCTTGATTTCAGCTTGGGTCATAGTCTCAGGGTCATGGAATCAAGACCTGCCTCAGGCTCCATGCTCAGCGGTGAGTCTGATTCAGATTCTCTCTCTCCTCCCTCTGCCCCTCATGCACCCCTGCATGCAAGCTCTCTCTAAATAAATAAAAGAAAATCTTTAAAAAAAATAAAAATAGGGGCACCTGTGTGGCTCAGTTGTTAAGCATCTGCCTTCAGCTCAGGTCATGATCCCAAAGTCCTGGGATCAAATATTACATTGGGCTCCTTGCTCAGCAGGGAGCCTGCTTCTCCCTCTGCCTGTTGCCTGTCCTGCTTGTGCTCTCTGTCACAAATAAATAAATAAAATCTTAAAAAAAAAAAAAGGAAATGTGATGAAAAAAAAGAAAAAAAGAAGCAAAATATAGGGGGCCTGGTTGGCTCAGTCTGTAGAGCATGCGACTCTTGATCTCAGGGTCAAGGCTTGAGTTCAAGCCTCATGCTAGGTATAGAGACTACAAAAGTAAATTAAAAATAAACTTAAAAAAGAAAATAAAAGTAAAATATAAAATTACCACATGACCCAGAAGTTCCATTTCTAGCTACATACCCAAAAGAACTGAAAACCTGTATTTGAACAAAAAGTTGTATGTGAAGATTCATAGAAACAATATAATAATCAAAAGACAGAAACAACCAAAAATACCTATGAATTGATGAACAGACAAATGTGGTATATCCATACAGTAGAATATTTTTCAGCCTTAAAAATAAAAATGAAGTACCAATACATACTACAACATGCATGGACCTAGAAAACATGCTAAGTGAAAGAAGCAGACAAACAATATAACATGTTATATAAAATATCACATGTTATATAATTCCATTTATATGAAATATCCAGAAAAGATAAATCGAGAGAGATAGAACAACAGATTAGTGTTCTCCAGGGGCTGTGGAGAAAGAGGAACACGGAGGAACTGCTTAATAGATTTGGGGTTTTTCCTCTGGGGATGATGAAAATGTTTTGGAACTAGATCAAGGTTATACTTGCAAACACCATGACCATACCAAATGCCACAAATTATACAATTCAAAATACTTAATTTTATGTCATGTGAATTTTACCTCAGTATGTAAAATAAGAGGGTGCTGAAACTGATAATGTCTTATGAAAAAAATTATCCAAACACATCAAGTTATTTACCTACTTACTGCTTCCCAACTAAAACAAAATAATACTGAAATATTTTTCTGAGTTTATTTTTATTTTTAGTAATCTTTTTTTTTTTTTAAGATTTTTTATTTATTTATTTGACAGAGAGAGAGAGATCACAAGCAGGCAGAGAGGCAGGCAGAGAGAGAGAGGAGGAAGCAGGCTCCCTGCTGAGCAGAGAGCCCGATATGGGCCTCGATCCTAGGACCCTGAGACCATGACCTGAGCCGAAGGCAGAGGCTTTAACCCACTGAGCCACCCAGGCGCCCTAAAACAAAATAATACTGAAATATTTTTCTGAGTTTATTTTTATTTTTAGTAATCTCTACATCCAATGTGGGGCTCAAACTCAAGACCCTAAGATCAAGAGTCGCATGCTTTTCTGACTGAGCCAGCCAAGCGCCCGGCATTGAAGTTTTTCTTAAACCTTTTTAAAATTAAAAGCTGATTTGAAGGGGTACATGCACCCCAATGTTTATAGCAGCACTATCAACAATAGCCAAATTATGGAGAGAACCCAAATGTCCTTCAACAGATGAATGGATAAAGAAGATGTGGAGAGGGCGCCTGGGTGGCTCAGTGGGTTAAAGCCTCTGCTTTCGGCTCAGGTCATGATCTCAGCGTCTTGGGATCGAGGCCCGCATCGGGCTCTCTGCTCAGCGGGGAGCCTGCTTCCTCCTCTTCCTGTCTCTCTGCCTGCCTCTCTGCCTACTTGTAATCTCTCTCTGTGTGTCAAATAAATAAATAAAATCTTTAAAAAAAAAAAAAAAGAAGATGTGGAGAGAGAGAAAGAGAAAAAGACAGAGAGAGACAGAGACAGAGAGAGAGAGAGTGTGTGTGTGTGTGTGTGTGTGTGTGTGTGTGTGTAAAATGGAAAGTTACTCAGCCATCAAGAATGAAAACTGGGGCACCTGGGTGGCTCAGTCGTTAAGCATCTACCTTTGGCTCGGGTCATGATCCCAGGGTCCTGGGATCAAGCCCCGCATCAGGCTCCCTGCTTGGCTCCCCTCCCTCGATTGCTCTCTCTCTGTCAAATAAATCAATAAAATCTTAAAAAAAAAAAAGAATGAAATCTTGCCATTTGCAACAACATGGATGGAACTAGAGTATATGATGCAAGTGAAATAAGTCAGAGAAAGACAAATACCATGATTTCACTCATATGTCGAATTTAAGAAACAAAACAGATGAACACAGGAAGGAAAGGAAAAAGAAGATACAAACAGAAAGGGAGGCAAACCATAAGAGACTACAGTTCAAAGAACAAACTGAGGGTTGCTGGAGGGGAGGTGGGTGGAGGATGGGCTAAATGGGCAATGGGTATTAATGAGGGCACTTGTTGGGATGAGCACTGTGTGTTACACATAAGTAATGAATCATTAAATTCTACTCCTGAAACCAATACTACATTATATGTTAACCAACTTTAAATTAAAAACAAAAAAAAACCACCCACACCATTTTAAGATTAAGAGGCTCCTAACAGGGCCGACTGGGTGGCTCAGTTGGTTAAACAACTGTCTTTGGCTCAGGTCCTGATCCCTGAGTCCCGCATCGGGCTCCCAGCTCTGCTCGGAGTCTGCTTCTCCCTCTGACCTTCTCCCCTCTCATGCTCTTGCTCTCTCTCTCTCAAATAAATAAATAAAATCTTAAAAAAAAAAAGATGCTCCTAACAGGGGTGCCTGGGTGGGTCAATTGGTTAAGCAGCTGCCTTTGGCTGAGGTCAGATCTCAGGGTCCTGGGATCAAGCCCTGCTTCGGGCTCCCTGATCAGTGGGGTGTCTACTTCTCCTTCTCCCTCTGCCCTTCCCCTTGCCTGTGGTCTCTCTCTCTCAAATAAATAAATAAAATCTTTAAAAAAGAAAAGATGCTCTTGACATTTTTCTAAATCACAATATTAAATTAGAGAGAGAAAGGTGGTAAAGTGGTATTATACAAAGCTTCTTAAGCATAATTTATTCATGGACTTATATATTCTAAAATCTAAAAGATATTTTAAAAAGCTGGATGAGGTGGCTCTTCTAATTTAGTCACCATAAGCAAAAAGGTCAAACAAAACCTGAAAACTCAGCTATCACAAGTTACTTCAAATTTTATACCTAAAAAGCACAATACAAAGATTTCCATTAGTTATTTCTCACAATCACTTTTACAAAATAGTTTCAAGTGGTCTGACTTGCCCTGTTACCCACTGTAAGCACTACTTCCCTTCTGACAGTGACTTCCCCTTGCTATTTGTCACCTGGGATTAAAATTTTTCTGAATTAGTCTTCCTTATTTCTTGGTCTCTAGATATTACCAGCTGTTTGTTTAAAAGAGGCTTTAGAGGTAGAGATACTTGAACTTGACATTCTGTGTCTATCCCCTATCAGCAATGTGAACTTCAGAAGTAGCTTCCTTTCTTGGCTTCATTGCTCAATCTGTAAAACTGTAGTAATGGCCACACCTCCTGGGCTTATTATGAGAAAAACGTGAGATAATATGTACAAAGCATTTAGCATACTGCCCATTTCATAAACACTCTAACTACCATCACTATTATTACTAATCTGTGCTTTCACTAGTAATTCCCTAGAAGAGGCCCTCATGGGTGCTAGATTATATCCATTAGATTATGTCTGTGCCTCAAGTGGCTTCCTTCATTCCTATCTTTTAGTAGTCCAAAGGACTCTGCACATTGTCATCAGATTACCTTCATCTGCATTTACCAGACATACAAATGCCTGCTGTTACTCCCCAGCTTAAAAAGCTTTATGAATCTCTACTTAATGCCAACATCAAATCTAACTTCCTCCGCTTGACATTGATTATCCTCTATAAACAGCTGTTTCTCAAACTTTAGTGTACATCAGAATCATCTGGAGTGTTTGTTAAAACAGATTGGTGGACCCCACCCTTACAGTTTCAAATTCAGTAAATCTAGAGCAAGCCTCAAGATCTGCATTTATAATAAATTTCCAGGTAATGCTAATGCTGCTGGTTGAGGAACCACACTTTGAGAAGTACTACTCTTTTATATGACCCCATTCTGCCTCCTTAAGCTTATTTTTCCCTACTCTCTAACTGGTGCACACAGCTTTGATTGGATTAGTCTTTTCATGGGCTCTGCCCAGTTCTCCCTCACTGCTTAGCTTTGCTGCCTGAAAACACTTTCTTGCTTACTCAAATCATACCTACCTTTTAAGCCTGCGGTTCCCAGCACAGCCTGCACATTACAATCACCTAGAAAAGCTTTTTCACAAAGTATGGAGGCACCTCCCCCACGATTCTGATTCAACTGATCCTGGGAAAAGTTTCCCCCAAGGGATTCTTTTTTTTTTTTTTAAGATTTTATTTATTTGACAGAGAGAGACACACACAGCGAGAGAGGGAACAGAAGCAGAGGGAGTGGGAGAGGGAGAAGTAGGCCTCTTGCCGAGCAGGGAGCCCAGTGCAGGGCTCGATCCTCAGACTCTGGGATCATAACCTGAACTGAAGGCAGAAGCTTAACGACTGAGCCACCGAGGCGGCCCTCCCCACCCCCAAGGGATTCTAAAGAGCTGCCAGAGCTGAGATTCACTACTTTACCTTCAATCTCCTGCCCATCAGGACTATGAACTGAATGTTCTCCCCTCCAAATAACTATGGTATTCCCAGATTATATCATCAAGTTTGCACTCATTTACATATTGGATTGTATTACATATTGGATTGTATTACTCTCACCGTACCATTTTAAGTCTTATTTCTCAAACTTAATAAATAATCTTATCTTCATTTTCTATATTCAGCACTAGTATGACGAATACACAGTAGGAACTCTGTGGTTATTTCTTCACTGATTGTGGATTCAAGTAAGAAGTAAGAACTTTAAAGTATTTCTAATTTATCCAAACCAAGAAACTGTGGTCCCTTTTTTTTTTTTAAATACAGTTCTGCAACAAGCTTATTTTGTTATGGTGATCATTTAACTCCTTCCTTCCCCAATAACTAAATTTAAAAGAAAAATACTAATTATCAAAATGCTGTGGGGAGGGCGCCTGGGTGGCTCAGTGGGTTAAAGCCTCTGCCTTCGGCTCAGGTCATGATCTCAGGGTCCTGGGATCGAGGCCCGCATCGGGCTCCCTGCTCAGCGAGGAGCCTGCTTCCGCCTCTCTCTCTCTGCCTGACTCTCTGCCTCCTTGTGATCTCTCTCCCTCTGTGAAATAAATAAATAAAATCTTTAAAAAAAAAAATGCTGTGGGGAATAATAAAATGATTAATAGCATCATAAATGGCTTCACATTGCTTCCTAAGAGCAAATAGCCTTGTCTAAATCCATTAAAGACTGTTTCAAAACAGTTAAAGAGACTCAAAACACACATATTTAAAGATGCTGAAGCTCTGAATAGTTCTATGATTTGTTTTCTCAACAGATGTGCATCCTTCAAGCCCTGAATTCACCAGATGCATATTAAATTAATCCGTACTTTTAGCTTTACATAACACTCCACTCCAGTTTTATAAATACACCACCGCATAAAGCAGAATTCTACTGTTGCTTTCTGACATTAAATATGAACATTATTTCCACTGTTCAAAAAAAATATGTTAAGATTCATTTTAATGCAGCTGAATGTGTGCTTACTAAATATAGGCTATAATATCTTCATTATTTTTTAATTGGCCAATTTCTATCTAGGATGTGAAAAATGACAAATTTGCTTGTAACTAAAGACCCAGTGACACCTGGCACTTTAAGAAATACACACTAACTCGGGCGCCTGGGTGGCTCAGTGAGTTAAAGCCTCTGTCTTCGGCTCAGGTCATGATCTCAGCGTCCTGGGATCGAGGCCCACATCGGGCTCCCTGCTCGACGGGGAGCCTGCTTCCTCCTCTCTCTGCCTACTTGTGATCTCTCTCTCTCTCTCTCTCTCTGTCAAATAAATAAATAAATAAATCTTTAAAGAAAAAAAAAAGAAATACACACTAACTCACTCAACATTTCAGAAATTAGGAATTCAACCAAAAACTTGGTTTACTGCTGTACTATAGTTCAATAATCCACTTAAATTTTCTGGAAAATGTACTTCTTATAAAATCATAATTTCTCCATAAGCTAAAATGAATTCTTATATTATAATAGAAACAGGACTGAACCAGGAGTCAGGAGATCCGGGTTCCAGTCTCATTCATTTGCTACTCCATCTTGAGTGTGTCACTTAGCCTCTCTACACTTCAGTAATCTTCGCTGTAAAACCAAAGGGTCTACCTAGACCATCTCTACATTTTCTTTTAGCTTTATGATTCCATAATCTAAGAAACTCAAGAAACTCAAGCATTAACCAGATGGATCCCATTAAAGACAAAGTGACTTTACACATTGATTGACTTGGAAAGCATCTATCTCTGGAAAACCTAAGTACTTTCACACAAACAGATCATTCCTTGTGTCTATTATTAATTAACTAGGTGAAAAACAAAACCCACCAAACAGGGCGCCTGGGTAGCTCAGTTGGTTAAGTTGCTGCCTTTGGCTCAGATCATGATCCCAGGGTCCTGGAATCGAGTCCCACATCGGGCTCCATGCTCCACAGAGAGCCTGCTTCTCCCACTCCCTCTGCCTGCCACTCTGCCTACTTGTGCTCTCTACCTCTCTGTCAAATAAATAAAATAAAAATCTTAAAACAAACAAACATGGACTTATTAAACGGTTTTTGCATCATATCTTAGATGACCAGAAAATCTGGAGGTCAAAATACCAAATAAGGTGAAGATGTTCTGGAAAAATGGAAGGTGTCCTAAAAGTCCACGAAAGGAGAGTTAATAAAGCCAAATAAAAGTGGATTCTAGCTAACAATTACTACTTAGGCTATATAAGAAATAGTGTCTCAGGATAGCAATTTATTACGTTTAGAACAGCTATTCCCTCAGAGTCCAGACTGGAAACAATCAGGCTACTACTGCAGTACCCATGATTTCATAGTCTATCTTTGCCCGCTCAAGCTTCTGGATAGTCTTCAACAAATTTAACAGGAAGAAGCAAAAACCAAAGAGGCAGCCAAGAAATCTATATAACTAATACCCTGCACGACAATAAAAGGCAAGTGGCAAAGGACTTTAACTTTAGTGATAGTTCAAAAATTTTGAATTTAGATCTCCCTCAAGCCCCATTACCACATGCAACTGTCATATGGCCAGTACCACACTTAGCTCACACTTCTCAAGGCTCAATTACATCTCTCAAAGAATTAAGCACCTGTCGATTAATACCTAATAACCTAACACAATCTTTTTGAAAGGGAAATTCAGACTCTGAACAATGGTTCTAATTACATCTGAGAACGTTAGGAAAATCTCTTTTCAAAACCACCCCCACAAATTATTTTATTCATTTTCATTTCTCAAAAAAAAAAAAAAATGTACCCAGGGGTTGGGGTGAGAGAAAAGGTTGAACTGGCAGAGCACAGAGGATTTCTAGGATAATGAAAATACTCTGTATATTATAATGATGGACAGTATACACTTTCACAAACTCATAGAATGTACAAAACAAAGAATGTACCCTAAGCTACTATGGACTTCTGGTGATTATAATGTGTCAGTAGAGTTCATTAATGTGTCACTTTGTTCATCAACTGTAACAAATATACCACTCTGGTGGAGATGATGAGGAAAGCTATGCATGTATAGTGCAGAAGGTTTATGGGAAATCTGTTTTCTTCCTTTCAATTTTGCTGTGAACTTAAAACTGGCCTTAAAAAGTAAAGTCTTTGGGGGCACCTGGGTGGCTCAGTTGGTTAGTTAAGCATCAGACTATTGGTTTTGGCTCAGGTTATGATCTCAGGTCATGGGATAGAGCCCCAAGTGGGCCTGTGCGTTCAGTGGGGAGTCTGCTTGACGATTCTCTCTCTCCTTCTCTCTGCCCCCAGCCTGGCTCACATATGTGCATGCTCGCTCTTTCTCTCTCTCTCAAATAAATAAATAAGTCCTTAAGAAAAAAAATAAAATCTTTTTAGGCTGGCTGGTTCTGTCAGTAGAGCATGCAACTCTTGATCTTGGGGTTGTAAATTGGAGATCCACACTGGGTACAGAGATTACTTAAAAATAAAATCTTCAGGGGTTCCTGGGTGGCTCAGTGAGTTAAAGCCTCTGCCTTCGGCTTGGGTAATGATCTCAGGGTCCTGGGATCGAGCCCTGAATCAGGCTCCCTGCTCAGCGGCGAGCCTGCTTCCTCCTCGCTCTCTGCTTGCCTCTCCGCCTACTTGTGATCTCTCTGTGTCAAATAAACAAATAAAACCTTTAAAAAATTAAAAAAATAAAATCTTCAGAGAAAGACTTTTTAAAAATACTTTTTGTGGTAAAAAGCAGAAAACACTTTTATAAAACAATTTGGACACCCCGGTGCAAAAATATGAATAGACACACAAATAGACACACAGTCCTTAAACCTTTCACAAAAATTAGCTCGAAATGGATCTTTTTTTTTTTAAGATTTTATTTATTTATTTGACACAGAGAGAGAGAGCAGGAGAGCACAAGCAGGGGGAGCAGCAGAGGCAGAGGGAGAAGC
This sequence comes from Ailurus styani, assembly GCA_002007465.1. Lineage (NCBI taxonomy): Eukaryota > Metazoa > Chordata > Mammalia > Carnivora > Ailuridae > Ailurus > Ailurus styani. The sequence continues at coordinate 5,808,873 of LNAC01000018.1, read as the reverse complement.
AGGGAGCCTAAGACAGGACTCGATCCCAGGACCCTGAGATCACGACCTAAGCTGAAGGCAGTCACTTAACCAACTGAGCCACCCAGATGCCCTCAAAATGGATCTTTTTTAAAAAATGGATCGGAGAACTCAGTGTAAAATGTGCAACTATAAAAACTCTTGAAGATCACATAGGAAAAAATCTATATGACCTTGAGTTTGGCAATGAGTTTTTAGATACAACACCAAAAGCATACTCAATTAAATAAAAACTTGATAAGGTAGACTTCATTAGAATTTAAAACTTTTGTACTATGAAAGACAATTAAGAGAATAAAGAGACAAACCACAGATTGGGAAAAAAATATTTGCAAAAAACCACACTTGTAAAAATATTTGCAAAAAACCCTACCTGATAAAAATATGTATCCAAAAAATACAAAGAACACTTAAAACTCAACAATAAGAAAACAATCCAATTTGATGGGCAAAAGACGTGAACAGACACCTCACTAAAGAAGGTATATAGATGACCAATAAGTATGGTGGTCAAAATTTTATGTCATTAGGGAACTGCAAATTAAAACACCTATTAGAATGGCTAAAGTACAAAAAACTGACCACACCAAACTCTGGCAAGGATGTAGAGCAACAGGAATACTCATTCATTACTGATGGGAATGCAAAATGATATAACTGCTTTGGAAGACAGTTGGGCAGTTTCCTATAAAATTAGACAGATGTTTACCATATGATCCAACAATCACGCTCCTAGGCATTTACTTACAGAAGCTATCAAGCCACAAAAAGACATAGAAATCTCAAATATATAAAACACAAAGAGTAAACCTTAATAAAAAATCATGTGCTACAGTTGATAATAACGTATCAATATTATACTTTAATTGTAACTAATGTATCACACTAACACAAGATGTTAATAATTGGGGAAATGGATAGGGTGTAGTTTTGTGGATATGGAGATATGGAATTCTACTGCTCAATTATTCTGTAAATCTACAACTGTTAAGAAAAATAAAGTCTGGGCGCCTGGGTGGCTCAGTGGGTTAAAGCCTCTGCCTTCGGCTCAGGTCATGATCTCAGGGTCCTGGGATCGAGGCCCGCATCAGGCTCTCTGCTCAGCAGGGAGCCTGCTTCCTCCTGTCTTTCTGCCTGCCTCTCTGCCTACTTGTGATCTCTCTCTCTCAAATAAATAAATAAAATCTTAAAAAAAAAATAAAGTCTTAATTTAAAAAAGAAACAACTGGGTATCTGTGGATAGGATATACCGCTACTTTAGGCTACAGGAATTCGAAAACAATGAAAGAAATTAACTTTAAATAAAATCAAATTTAAATTTTAAAAAATTTAACTTTAATCCCCTTGCCTTTTTCCTGGCATTGGTCATACCCCTGCTCACTAGCACCTACATGAGTGATCTCGAGGAAATGGAGAAAAAAATCCAGCTAAGAAGCCACTTGACCATAGCTATGGTTAGCAATTTAGCCTGAAGAACTAAAATGAGATCTGGTGATTACCATGGACACTGGACACGACACTACACACACACACACACACACACACACACACACACACACACACACACACCCCAAAAACTTAAAACATTTTCACACCACTCATTAATGCCAGCAGACAGAATGTATTTATAAACTTATCAAGAGAAATGTAAATGTATGGTACTTTCATTCAGAGGCCCATAAGTCCTCAACACCCCTTTTTCTAGGTTAGAAAACTTAAGCTACAGAAATCAGTGTGGGTCTAATGCTATATTGTTCCTTGGAAATGTTATGTCATTTTAATGAAGAAACTGTAGCATTCTGACAGGCTTACCCAGCGCCCAGAGGTGTTGCACCAAGTTGTCTTTGATGGCAAAGGCAACAGCAACCTGTTCACTCAGCTTCTCTGGCCAAGGCAAAATCCAAGAGAATATCCCTTTCCCCAGTATGCCTATGCCTCCATTGTGATGGGTGAGTGATTATTGAAGAACAATTCCCATCCCTGACACCCCAGTCCTTATCATAACTACACTGCCCACTTAACAGCTTCTGGTGAGGAAAAGACTGCAGCAGTATAGGGATAGTCCATCAGTCTTCCTACAACACCTGAACATTTCTGCTGCAAAGCATGGCTCTCTTCTATCCAGATTGCTCTCTCTTCAGTCCATTTGTAAGAGACCATGCTAGTATTTTATAGTTTCTCAAAGATGCCTGGGTGTTCTGGTCTATGCCAGGTGCCAACTACTGTGACCTGAACAAGTAAAGGTCTTTTACAGCTCAGTAAACCCAAAAGCCTATCCTCAGGATTTACTAAGATCCGAACTGAAAAAATCGCAAGTATGTGCCCTATGAACTATATGGTGCCATTTAGATGAAAATAATAGCAACTGGCATATGGTAATGCAAAACTCCCCACCGAGAGATTAAACTTAAGTGGACTTATCACTAAATTAAAAAATCCTCAGAAGCTTCTCTTCTAGATGTAACATGAAAGAGAAAAAAATATTTATTCTGTATCTCCACAATCCATTTTTTAAGCAACTTCAAGCAACAAGTGTTGACAAAAATGGTTTGTTAAGTGAATGAGGACAAAGATGCATGAACTACCTAATGTTCAGATAGTTTAAAATGTTACTTTTAACCATTGTCTGTGATATTTTTGTGTAATACAAAAATTCAAGTTTTTTAGTTACATGTTCACTGATATAGCTGAAATTACATAATCTAAATCTACCGAGGATTTTTATTTTTGAAAGATAATCTGATGAATTCAAAGCCATAAAACATGAAGGGGTGAAGGAATAAGGAATCTGGAACAGATGGCATCTGATTTTTTTTCCTGAGTCCATCTTGAACACAATCCCAATAATGTCAAAATCCAATTTAGCTCTCCAAATAAGTAATCCACAAAACTTAAAATGGTAATTCTGAAGTAATTTCATTTTTCCCCCTCCCAGCTTCTCAAAGTTTCTTTATTAGGCAGAAATGAGTAGAGATGACTTAGATGTTAAAAGAGAAAAACTATCATGCCACAAATTCTAAAGTTCTTTCATGAAAATATACTTCTAGGGCGCCTGGGTGACTCAGTGGGTTAAAGCCTCTGCCTTCGGCTCAGGTCATGATCTCAGGGTCCTGCGATCGAGGCCCGCATCGGGCTCCCTCCTCTCTCTCTGCCTGCCTCTCTGCCTACTTGTGATCTCTCTCTCGCTGTCAAATAAATAAATAAATAATCTTTAAAAAAATAAATAAATAAAAATAAAATAAAATAAAATCTGTCTGTGATATCAGCCTTTTTTTCCTTTATATAGTGATTATTTACCCTTAATAGAGACCAAATCGTATCTCCAGAAAGTAATATACTTTTAAAAAAGGAACAAACTCTGGAAGACTATTCATTTGATTTGAGTAAAGCACTGCTTGGCATTTTTTAAACATTTCCACAGTAACTCTTTCACTACCAACTTGGCAGCACCAGTAAAATTAACTGTACTTTGTTCCTTATATGTGTCTAGCATATGGTATATATATCTTCCCATCTTTCCTAAAACTTTTTGAAATCATCCAAGAGATGCAATATTAAAGAAACGTTTAGTCATTTTTAGATTTCCTGACAAGCAAATTCCAAAACTGACAACTGCAAAGATCCTTGGAATGGCCACATACTTTGAGTGGAAAAGGTCACTGAGAAAAGTAAGGTTGCCTACTATTTAGGTAGATATTTTCCTCTAATAGCAAGTCTCCTATCTCATATTCCAAAGTAAATTTAATTTAGTAATAAATTAAAGTTCTATCAGAATATAGGGGGGGAAATGGGAGCTTCTGATAGCTTTACCAAAGCAAGACAATACTACCTCAATTTTAAAGTTCAAAAGACAATCAAAAATGATGATCCAGGGAAACACAGCTAAAAACTTATGTATACACTAAAGACTTAATACAAACAAAAAACTGTATACACTCAGAAATGCCATTTAGAAAGTTAAATAATCTTACAAAAAAATCTACAAGTGTAGCAAAAACATAATTTCAACTCTTTAAAAAAATATATACTTTAAGTATTTAAAATAAATCCATTTATCAATTTGACCAACATTTATTTGGTGCCTGTTTTAAGTAGCTACAGTGGTGAATAAAATTTAACATAGTATCTCTACCTCAAAGAGCATGCAATATAGTTGGTAATTTTATTTTATTGTATTTTATTTTTTTAAAGATTTTATTTATTCATTTGACAGGGAGAAAGAGAGAGATCACAAGTAGACAGAGAGGCAGGCAGAGAGAGAGGAGGAAGCAGGCTCCCAGCTGAGTAGGGAGCCCGATGCGAGGTTCGATCCCAGGACCCTGAGATCATGACCTGAGCCGAAGGCAGAGGCTTAAACCACTGAGTCACCCAGGCGCCCCTGGATAATTTTATTTTTTTTAAAAAAGTTCAACTCTGTGTAAAAGACAGAGATATGGGAAAGAAATACATTTGAAAATTTCTCTCAAAATATGCAAAACCTGTAAACTTCTCTAAAAAGTGATACTAAATTACAAACTTTATACCCACTTTCCACAGAAAAATATCTTATTAAAGGAGCACCTGGGTAGCTCGGTCGTTAAGTGTCTGCCTTTGGCTCAGTTCAAGATCCTGGGGTTCTGGGATTGAGCCCCGCATCGAGCTCCCTGCTCAGTGGGAAGCCTGCTTCTCCCTCTCCTACTCCCCCTGTTTGTGTTCCCTCTCTTGCTGTGTTTCTGTCAAATAAATAAATAAAATCTTAAAAAAAAAGTTATTTGACTTATATTCTGAGTAAAAAGTATATTTAAAAATTAAAAATTACTAACTATAAGTTACATCAAAAAGCAAACCCTATTAGTTGATAATCTGACATAATAGGTTACATATGACTGTATCATTTTAAATCTATAAAATGAATATAAAGACTTATTATTCTTAGATTTAGTTCTATATTCTCATCACGAATGATTTAAAAGCAGAAATTCATTCCATTTTCATTTATTTTACAAAATTTTGTACATAAGGATTCTGTAAGTAGGGGCGACTGGGTGGCTCAGTCGGTTAAGCATCTACTTTCGGCTCAGGTCATGATCCCAGCCCCACATCAGGCTCCCTGTTCAAGAGAGAGTCTGCTTCTCCCTCTCCCTCTCTCCCCAGCTTGTACTCTCTCTCTCAAATAAATTTTTTTTTAAAATCTTAAAAAAAAAAAAAGAATTCTTTAAGTATTGCTAATAGTTTAAGTCTAATTAAGATGAGTCATGCTACTGATGTTGATGTTAATCTTAAAATTAGAACTACTTTCTGTTTTATGCCCCAATTTTAATTCTCTTCAGAGACATACGAAGTTAATTAAACTTTATATAAGTTATATGTATGGAAGTGAATTACTATATTGCACACCTGAAACTAATATAACACTATATGCTAACTGGAATTAAAAACTTAAAAGAGGGGCACCTGGGTGGCTCAGTGGGTTGAGCTTCTGCCTCCGGCTCAGGTCATGATTTTAGGATCCTCGGATCTAGCCCCAAATCCTGAATCCCGAATCCGGCTCTCTGCTCAGCGGGGAGCCTGCTTCCCCCTCTCCCTCTGCCTGCCTCTCTGCCTACTTGTGATCACTCTCTCTGTCAAATAAATGAAATGAAATATTTTAAAAAATAAAAATAAAAACTTTACAGAAAATTTATATACATTACTATTTAAATTTTTTTAATCAATCTACACTATACACATTACAAATCCGAGAAAAACCTTTGAAACAATGGTCACTTCAATAAGTGCACATATTGTTCTCTATTTTGTAGAATTTAAAGAGCCTACTAATAACTGAATTTTATGCTACCCACCATAAATTTCTAGAAGCCACTGAAAGTCCTGTTGCATACATATGTTTTTGCAATATTATCCAGTTCCCTTCCCATCCTGGGCTATCTTGACTGTGGAGATTAATAACAATTGATCTTTCAATTAGAAGATGCTTACATTTAGGGGCACCTGGGTAGCTTAGTCGTTAAGCATCGGTCTTCAGCTCAGATCATGATCCCAGGGTCCTGGGAGGAGTCCTGAATGGGGCTCCTTGCTCAGTGGGAGTCTGCTTCTCCCTCTGCCTGCTGTTCCCCACTGCTTACGCACTCTCTCTCTCTGACAAATAGATAAAATTTTAAAAAACAAAACAAAACCTGAAGTTGTGGCAAGGGATGGTGGACTTAAAAAAAAAAAAAGAAAAAAAAGGGACTTCCATTTAAAATGAAGTTATTTAATTTTTTCTTTTTCTTTTTTTAAGTAGAGTCCACGTGGGCGTGGAGACCAACTCCAGGCTTTAACTCTGAATCCTGAGATCAAGACCTGAGCTGAGATCAAGAATCCGAGGCTTAACCCACTGAGCCACCCGGGCGCCCCTAAAGTGGACTGTTATTTAAATACAACACACACACACACACACACCCTTACATTTAGGAAGAAACTCAATCTCTGGTAAATCCCATGACTTGCCCAAGGTCAACAACTAGCCAGTGGCACAGTCTGGGTTCAATCCCAGATTTACCTATCTCAAAACCAATACTTCCACTTGACCACAATTATCTCCTTAAAAGATTAAGAGACAGGCTCAAAAGCTGAGGATCTTGTCTCTGTGAACGTTCACGTATCTATTCTGAGCCATCTATCACCACACAGTACCTACAATTCAGTCGCTAATTAAAATATAAATGAAGAGGCTCTTTCTGCTTCATTTAAACTAGGACAGGCATACTGAGAGGTAAGAAAGATTGAAAAGGGAGGCTTGCCTCAACATGTCTCGCCTAGACCTCTACATCTATATGGTTCCCCCAGCCTATTTTTTATAAACATGGCATACCTACCAAACAAGGCTATGCCCCACTAGCCTGTAGCTTGGTGCTTTTCCGTGCTGCACTTTTCTAAGACAATTTATACCAGATTTAACATCGAACTGGGAGACCTGGTTGAATATGCCATTCTGGCACTTTCCAAACACCTGAAGTATCATTTAAGGGCAAAGAACCTAGTTCCACCCTCGCTTTTACGCTGTGATGCTTACCCACTTGGGGGGTACAGCTCCGGTAGGACTCTGGGGCGAGAAAGCAGTAAAGGAAGAAGTGGGGGAAGCACACGGAAGTTGGGTGGAGGGAGGTCTCTTTACCCACTCTTCTGCCCTAGCTCCGCCAAGGGCGGCTCCCCGCGGTGCCCAACCGACTCACAACCTCCACAACCCTGGAAGCCGTTGCTCTGTCTCAGAAGGGTAGGCAGGGGAAGCAAGAGATTGCCCCAACCACTCGGACAAGGTCCATTCTCCCCTTCTGGCCCGGGAGGATGCTCCCCCTTTCAGAGCGAATCCTCCAGGTGGCAAACTCCCGGTCCACTCCGGCCGAAGTCTTCTGCATCCGAGGGGGCGCCTCCTCCGCAACCTGCAGCTGGGCACCCGAAACTCTCTGCCAGCTGTATCCCCCGAACACTCCATTCCACCCCCTCAACCCGCCACAGATACACGCGCCGGCCTGCGCCCCACCCAGGATCTCCGCGGCCCCCTCCCCAACCCGGAGAAGCCCCCCCCCCCAGTCCCTACAGACACACACACCCTCAGGTTCCAGCCTCCCGGACCCCGTCGAAGCCGGAGTGAGTACCTGGTCCGGCAGTGCTCCGAGGCTCAGATGGGGCGGGCGCGGTCCCCTCCCGGAGGCGCCGAGTGCTTCTCTACCCACCCGCAGTGGTGGCTTCTCTTTCCCAGGAACGGGAGGGAGGAGAGGTACGGGAGGGGAGGGGGAAAGCAAGGAGCGGAGGGGCTGTAAGAGCCGAGCCGGAACCACTAGCGCCGGCCCCACCCTCGGCCCGGCGCAGAGCACCCGGGCGCTCCGGATAGGACAAACTTAAAGCAGGCAGTGAGAAATGGACACCACCACTTCCGGGTCACCCCCCCTACTGCCCCTCCCTAGCAACCGCGTGGGGTTGCTAAGCGGAAGTGCCTTCAAAGACAACCAACCCCCCATTTCTTCTGAGACTACCAGGAGGTAGGTCGGAGGGGCTACCTCTTTGGCAGCACCCTCTTACCTTTTCCCGGTGGTCTTAGAAGGGATACACTCTTCGCTGCCAGAGACACGGAGCGCAGCTTGCTTTTCCCTTCAACTGTAGTCCTCCCTCCAGCCCCCAGCCGCTAGGTACACCTGCTCCCTCCCACCCTGAGTCCCAGGCCGACCCATTGACTCCTCCTAAGGCTCTCTCTGGTCCCTCGCGGGAGTTTTTTTTCTGGCAACTTAGCAAGCATCTCCCTCTTGTGGATTTTCAGTTATGTTTCAGCTGGGTTTAAAAAATCTTCAATGTTACGAAAAAGCTTTTTCATGGACTTCGTTCTCCTGTGACTGCCCCTGAAACCGAACGGTGAGAAAAGTTTTGTCTTCACATATCTTTTGTGAGGATTACACGTTTGTGTACAATCTAGAAATAGCCTAGTTTAAATGGAAGGGAAAAACAAGGATTGGCTGTAAATCGAGTAGAGTTATTTTGATCCTTAAAAGTGAAAAAAGGCCAAAGGAAGCAGGGGAAAGACGACGTTTAATCCTCCATTCAGAATAAACTTTCATACCAACACTGTGGACAAGAAAAATGTTATGAGACCTCATTTACTCTTCTCTCAGGGTGATCTGAATTTTGAAATTATTGGGAAAACTACTGGCTATGGTAAAACCCAATATAATTAATCCTCTCTTTAGAAAAATGACCCATACATTAAGGCAGTTAAACATTCAGAAAAATGTAGCTGGACATTCAGAAAAAAAATTAGTAAAAATCTTGGCTGGACGTTTTTATCTTGAATATGTTAAAAAGCAGTAAAACTTGAGTAGCTGCTGAATCTGTTCTCTATTCCATGGCAGTGAATGTACATGCAATTGTTGGCTCTGATTTTATTGGTCATGATAGCTTCTTAGTCACCAGTATTGGACTGTTGTCCACCTCATCTGGGGCAGAGGAAATGAGCTTTGGTAACTTAAAAGAAAGAGCAGGACTGTTGGTTTCCTGTACACATGAAACAGCATTAAATTGATTCACCCTAGACAGTTCAGCAAAACCTGTAGGAAATCACTTGAGATTGTCAGTAGTAATTTAATAAGTCTAATAATAATAAGTCTAAAACATTTCAACTCCTGCCATGGACATGCATATGTGTGGGAGTATGCACATAAAAAATTCAAATGGAATCTGAATATATCCAGTAATTAATAGTTCTATTAAAGGGGTGCCTGGCTGGCTCAGTCAGTAGAGCATGCAAGTTCCAGCCCCACATCAGGTGATTACTTAAAAACAAAAACAAAAACAAAAACAAAAAAACCCACCTGGTGATAGATCATAAGTGATAAACCTGTCACCATGATAAAATAGAGGATATTATTTCAGTTGTCAACAGGATCAAAAATTTTTAAATTAAAAAAATAAACTATAAGTTCAATGAGCAATGACTAAAACTATGGTGGACTTAGATGTCGCTAAAAATCTTAAAACATGATATGGTAAATGTGTTCTCCAGAAATAAATATTTTATTGGGTAAAATTATTGAGATTTTTTTTGAAGACTTTATTTATTTGTCAGAGAGAGAGAAAGAGCACAAGCAGGGGGAGCGGCAGGCAGAGGGAGAAGCAGGCTCCCCACTGAGCAAGGAACCAGACGTGGGACTCAATCCCAGAACCCCAGGATCATGACCTGAGCTGAAGGCAGATGCCTAACCGACTGAGCCACCCCGGCTTCCCAAAATTAATTGTTAAGATTAAATGTGGTAGTAGCCAATATAGAAATGCAGGTTCCGGGCGCCTGGGTGGCTCAGTGGGTTAAAGCCGCTGCCTTCGGCTCAGGTCATGATCCCAGGGTCCTGGGATCGAGGCCCACATCGGGCTCTCTGCTCGGCAGGGAGCCTGCTTCCTCCTCTCTCCTCTCTCCTCTCTCTCTGACTGCCTCTCTGCCTACTTGTAATCTCTCTCTCTGTCAAAATGAATAAATAAAAAAAAAAAATCTTTAAAAAAAAAAATAATAAAAAAAATAAAAAAATAAAAAAGAAATGCAGGTTCCTATGCATCATTCCTTTTTCCAATTGCCTGAGGAAATAGGAGTTATAAAAGCATTCATTTAGGGCGCCTGGGTGGCTCAGTGGGTTAAAGCCTCTGCTTTTGGCTCAGGTCATGATCTCAGGGTCCTGGGATCAAGGCCCATATCGGGCTCTCTGCTCAGCAGGGAGCCTGCTTCCTCCTCTCTCTCTGCCTCTCTACCTACTTGTGATCTCTCTCTCTCTGTCAAATAAAGAAATAAAAAAATCTTTAAAAAAAAATAAATAAAAGCATTCATTTAAATCTTCTCTTCCTATAGTTTTTAATTATTCAATTGCTTTTGTATAGTTGTATGAATAACTGGCTTAACTACTAAATGATCATGTGACTTATATAATTCTATCATTTTCTTTTTTTAAAAAAAGATGTATTTATTTATGAGGGGCACCTGTGTGGCTTGGTTGGTTAAGCGTCTGCCTTATGCTCAGGTCATGATTCCAGGGTCCTGGGATCGAGCCCCTCATCAGGCTCCTACTCACCGGTGAGTCTCTTTCTCCCTCTTACTCTGGCTCTCTGCCGCCTTGTGCTTGCTCTCGACCTCTCCAATAAATAAATAAAAATCTTTTAAAAATATTTATTTATTTATGAGAGATAGAGAGAGCATGCATGTTGAGTGGGGGGAGGAGAAAGAATCTTCAAGCAGCAGGGAATCCGACATGGGGCTGAATCTCACAACCCATGAGATCATGATCTGAGCTGAAACCAAGAGATGCCTAACTGCTTGAGCCACTCAGGTGCCCTATAACTCTATCACTTTCAGTATACTCATTGCTTGGAGACCTCTAAAGTTGCACAGCAAAATCCACATATAAAACTAGCTATGTGAGTTTAACTACATTTTTAGGATTTTGTGAGCAGGACTAGAGGAATCTGTATTCTTAATATGAACAATAATTAAGAGAGTGCTCTCAGAACCTGGCTAGATCTCAAATAACCTTAAAGTCAGTACAGTAAGTACCCTTCATCCTGTAGATGAATATGGGACCTCCAGTCTTTTTGCCAATCTCTTGAAATTATTTTTTATTTTTTTATTCGTCTCTTGTAATCATTTAAAAAAATCAGGGTATCTAACGTTATTTTTTAAAAATCCAGGGCAGCTGGCTGGCTCAGTCGGAAGAGCATGCAACTCTTGATCTTGGGGTCCTGAGTTGGAGCCCCACACTGGTGTAGAGATCACTTTAAAAATAAGTAAATAAAAATAAATAAAATTAAAAATAAGTAAATAATTTTTTAAAATAATAAAACCCAACATTTACTCAATAATATTTAAATATTCCTAAAGTAATTAATATTCAAATATACTTAGAGTTCCACTGGCATCTCCAAATATAAAAAATAACAAAACTAGAGCCTATCAGTTAGTGAATACTTGGGATCAATTGGAGAAGACATGTAGCCAGATTTGCCACTTAAATGCCAAAGCAATATAGAACACAAAAACCACAGCTCTTAACACAAGGGACTTAGAGAAACTCACTTAGGATACATGAGACATAAGCAATAGAATGTTTAGCCTTAGGAAGAGAAGCCTAAAGATGTAACAGCTGTCTTGAAATATATGAATTTTGTAATGTGGAAGGAATAACTTGTTATGAGTTATTTCAAAGACAAAACCAAGTATAGAAGGAGGGGAGTTAAAGAAATTCAAATTTTTAATTCCTAACATTTTTCATAGAGTTGCCAATTAATGAAACAGTTCACCTGATGAACAGCTGTAATTGGCTTGAGTTGGACAAGATTACTTCTTGTTCAGTGAAGTTCTGATTCAGTGAAGATCTTTCCCACCTACATATGCCATCTTCAAGGATAAAAAGAACCATTATAACAACGTTGGTTGGATCAAGTTCCAGTTGAACCTTCAATTTTTCAAAAAGTGAATTACCATGGCGCATTCTAAATACGGTGAAAACTGTAAGCAGCGCATATACACATATGGAAAGGTTTGGTTAATTTAGGTTTTATCTTTTGCTTTTAAAAAAATGATAAGCATTTGTGATAAATAACTCCTTGAGCACACTGTACAACTTTCACTGTAGTATTGCTCTTCCAGGACGCCTGGATGGCTCAGTGAGTTAAGCATATGCCTTCAGCTCAGGTCATGATCCCAGGGTCCTAGGATTGAGGCCCACATGGGGCTCCCTGCTCAGTGGGAATCCTCCTTCTCCTTCTTCCCCTCCCCCGGCTTGTGCTCTCTCTTGCTCTCTCTCTCAAATAAATAAATAAAGTATTATAAAAAAATAAAATAAAAATATAGTATTGTTCTTTCTTTGTGAAACTAGGTAAACATAAAATACATATGATCCTCACAATGTTCAAAAATTCCAGAAAAGTTTTATTCATTATTTGGTCAGGAATTTAATATTAGTATTAATAATTTGAATAATCCAAAGATGAAAACCAGATTAATTTTGTGAAGGGTACAAAATCAGAAACAAGTTTAATGATCTTTTTAATGTGTAAATTTTACTTTTTGATCCAGTTTTCAGGGGAAACAGGGAGTCTGTACTTCCCTATGTTTAGAAGAGGTTAAATTGCCAATCTATATTTTATAAAATCTTTGACACGGAAACAGATTAAATGGAATCTCTGCCTAATTAAAGTGAGACATCATTATATATATTTGGAAAGATTGTAGGTTCTTTAGGTCAAAATTTTTAGAAACAATTATGTATCAGACTTAGACTTCATTAGATAGCATCATAAAGTTTCTCTTTCCATCAATGAAAAATAGCAAATCAGTTTTCCGATCATCAAAACTTGACTTTAATAGAGTTGGTTTGAGCTACTCCTTAATACAAAGCCCAGTTATTAGGGAAGTACTTAGGATAAAAACTCGGCTCTCAATTCAGCAACATTCAGTTTAATATCCATCTCTAAAAGGGGTGCCTGGGTGGCTCAGTAGTTATATGTCCTCCTTTGGCTCAGGTCATGATCCCAGGGTCCAGGACTGAGCCCTGCTTTAGGCTCCCTGATCTGCAGGGGGCCTGCTTCTCCCTCTCCCACTCCCCCTGCTTGTGTTCCCTCTGTCACTGTCTCTGTCTGTCTGTCAAATAAATAAATAGAATCTTTTAAAAAAAATCCACCTCTAAAAGACAAAGCAAAAAATATAACCTGCAATTATCAGAACTTAGTTTAGAAATTAATAAAATCAGATTAATGCACTGATTTGTATTTTTAGGGAAAAAATGAAAATAGTAGGATATAATCTCAGTAAGCACACAAATAGTCTATTGTGAAAATAAGTATTCATTTATTAAAAACGAAGTTCAGAAAAACATACTTGTTAAAACATGGTTAATTTTGACAACAGGTCAGGGAGCAAAAACTGTGATGAGAAAGTAAGAATATCAGTAACTAAGTTATATTCACCCCTTCAATTTTACCCCTGGTTATCTTAAAATATATAACGGTAGCTCTAAGGACTCTAGACAGATACCTGGATTTATGGCATGTTCACTTCCATGTTTTATTGATTATTGATTAAAATTACAAGCATTTGATATGAATCAAATGCATACTCTTGGAAAATTTCTCTCTTAGTGTAGACTATGAAATATTTCTGTCTAATTCTATGCTAGCATTTTAGCTGTTTTGTTGTTGTTAGAAGCTTTATCAACTGTTTAAATCCTCAGGCTAAATTGCCCTGACGGAGAAGATATGTAGTTGTCCAAATCTTTTCAACATTGCATCTTTGGCCCTTTTTCTTGAAAAGGGTATATAGGTTCAGCTTAATTAATACTGAATTTTTTTAATGTGCAAAAATCTAACTTTGCTTCTTAAAGCAAATAATAAGAACAAAAAAATGCACCATTCCAATAATCAAATGCCAATAAAAATGGCAGCAGTACAAAGATCTAAGCAATCTCAAACACAGCAGATTCGTGATTAGAACCCCATGCAATGATTAATTTTTAGCAAGACAAGAAGCTTAATAACAGGTAAAAGAAACCAAATACTGCATTATACTGAATACTAAGCTAAGTAAGCATAATTAATCTTACATATTCTCCGATATCATAATCACTTGCTTTAGAGTAACTGTATATAAGCCTCATTTTTAAATTAAATGCCTATTCAACAAAGCTAATTGGATCAAATACCTTTATGCAAATTTACATCCTAGAATAATAAACAGGAGGCATTAATCAAGGATGAATTAAGAAAGTTCTATTCTTTTTCGTCATCTGAGTGATCAGGTTGCAAAGGACGTGCTCTGTGGAAAGAATAGAGAACTTCAATAGTCACTGGACTATCAACTGTTTAAAAAAAATTCTTATCAACCTATATAAATCATGAACATTAAATGTGTAATATGTCTGGTCAAGTGAATAGGAATTAGAGAAAATTAATCTCCATTAATTGACAAACACCTACAAATTCCAAGTACTAGAGCAACAAAATCTTTAAATATTTTGCCTGTTAATTTGTCAAATCAGTGTTTCTCCTTTAGGATATGTTGCCATTTTTATTAAAAAGGGACTCTATTTCTATAGCATCTTCTTTCAATTAAGTGAATTGATAAAGAGTATAGTCCTTCAGCAAGAACATTGTGAGAATAGGGATGACTGGGTGGCTCTGTCAGTTAAGCTTCTGCCTTCAGCCCAGGTCATGATCATGATCCCAGGGTCCTGGAATGGAGTCCCACATCAAGCTCCTTCCTCAGCAGGGAGCCTGCTTCTCCATTAGCCTGCCGCTCTCCCTACTTGTGCTCTCGCCGCCCACCCCCCCACCCCCGCTCTTACAAATAAGTAAATAAAATCTTAAAAAAAAAAAAGAACTTTGTGATAATAAAAACATAAATATCAACCAATCCATTTGAGGAGAGAAAACATAGCAAGTTGCCATATTTGATCGTATATCCTTTTGAACCATATAAACATTATTACCCAATTGGAAAAATCTCAAAATCGGTTACATTGGTACAAGGTAGCTTTTGAAAAATAACTTACTTTAACCCAGAGCCATTTTGTACTCATTACACTTTTTATAGAGAAAAGTCTGAGAAAAACAACCATAAATCAGAACTTTGTTTTAGAGCTGATGAAGATCTGTGAAATCTATTCTAAAATAAGCAGTTTTCAGGGTGCCTAGGTGGCTCAGTCGGTGAAGCGTCTGCTTTCAGCTCAGGTCATGATCCCAGGGTCCTGGGATGGAGCCCCATGTCTAGCTCTCTCCTCAGCAGGGAGTCTGCTTCTCTTTCTACCACTGTTCTTGCTTTCTCTCTCTCTCACTCTCATGTGTGCATGCTCTCTCTCTCTAATAAATAAAATCTTTAAAAAATTTTTTTAAATAAATAAAATATTTTTTCTAGATTTTATTTATTTATTTATTTATTTATTTATTTGACACA
>LNAC01000018.1:5725198-5793338 GCA_002007465.1 Ailurus styani | reverse complement strand
GGGGCTCGATCCCAGGACCCTGGGATCATGACCTGAGCCGAAGGCAGAGGCTTTAACCTACTGAGCCATCCAGGCACCCCTAAATAAAATATTTTTAAAAATAAAATAAGGAGTTGAGTTTTCAAATTAGATCTCATAAGCCTAAATGGTCATAGAGCTAGGTAGTGAAAGAAGGAAATTAAAGGTATTCTGATTTGGTATGAGATTATCATCAACTTACCTACTATTAGATTACCAAGAGGACTTCATTGTATTTTCCTGGAAGTTAAATCAAATTAACAAATGAAAACTATCATGAGGGCGCCTGGGTGGCTCAGTGGGTTAAAGCCCCTGCCTTCGGCTCAGGTCATGATCTCAGGGTCCTGGGATCGAGGCCCACATCGGGCTCTCTGCTCGGCAGGAAGCCTGCTTCCTCCTCTCTCTCTGCCTGCCTCTCTGCCTACTTGTGATCTGATCTCTCTCTCTCTCTCTGTCAAATAAATAAATAAAATCTTTAAAAAAAAAAAAAGAAAACTATCATGAGCCAAGCTTCCTTTTTGCAAGGACCTGCTGTAATTTATGTATCATAGCTCTATGCAACGTTTTAGGCAGACAGTCTTTGTTGATTCTGACTCCCTCCTGACCCATGCAACTAAAGGGAGTTTACCCTGGCTTTGTGAGAAAAATAAAGCTATAGGAGTAGCCATGTTTCAGATTATAAATTAGATTTATAGCAGAAGTCCTTCTGATAAACTATTTTTTTTAAAGATTTTATTTATTCATTTGACACAGAGAGAGATTACAAGTAGGCAGAGAGGCAGGCAGAGAGGAGAGAGGAGGAAGCAGGCTCCCTGCTGAGCAGAGAGCCGGACGTGGGCCTCGATCCCAGGACCCTGGGATCATGACCTGAGCCGAAGGCAGCGGCTTTAACCCACTGAGCCACCCAGGCGCCCCTGATAAACTATTTATTAACTGCTATCAAAAATGAATCAATTGATTTACTATCAATAAAGAGGAAATTACAACTCTCCTAAACAAAGACAAATCTAAGAAAGAGTTCTAAAGGAATAATATAAACCATTATTACCTAGTTTTATGTCACAAATTTTATTATACCATGGATCAAAGTTCTTTATGAAAATATACATGTAATCTTTCTCTATATACTTGAAAGCCTGTAATATATATTTTATTGTTATGATGATCAATTATGGTCAATGGTATAGCCATATTTGGCTATATTGCTAAATATTTTGTTTCCTTAGTGGAAGTCACAATTCAAGAGGGTTGTAATATATTCTAGAGCTAATATCGACTATTAGCCTGTCGTATTAGAATGAGGAAGAACAAGGAAGAGTGATGCTAGACAGTGACCTGGAACTAGAAGAAACTTACAGGATCATGAAAGGAAGTCAATTAAAAGCCTCTATCTAGGGCACCTGGGTGGCTCAGTGGGTTAAAGCCTCTGCCTTTGGCTCAGGTCATGATCTCAGGGTCCTGGGATCGAGGCCCGCATCGGGCTCTCTGCTCAGCAGGGAGCCTGCTTCCTCCTCTCTCTCTGTCTGCTTGTAATCTCTCTCTGTCAAATAAATAAATAAAATCTTTAAAAAAAAATAAAAGCCTCTATCTAAAAATGTATCCCATTCATTGTTGATTTTTATTGAAAACAGAAATCGTAATAGTGACATAGCAACAAAGTCTAAAATTTAGTTACTCTAAAGTTTGACATTAGTTTTACTCTAGAGTTTGTCAAGCTCTAGAGTTTGACATTTCTTTTAGATATCTCATAACAGGGATGCCTGGCTGGCTCAGTCAGAAGAGCATGTGACTTGGGCGCCTGGGTGGCTCAGTGGGTTAAAGCCTCTGCTTTCGGCTCAGGTCATGATCTCAGGGTCCTGGGATCGAGGCCCGCATCGGGCTCCCTGCTCAGCGGGGAGCCTGCTTCCCCCTCTCTCTGTCTCTCTGCCTGCCTCTCTGCCTACTTGTGATCTCTCTCCCTCTGTGAAATAAATAAAATCTTTAAAAAAAAAAAGAGCATGTGACTCTTGATCTTGGGGTTGTGAGTTCAAACCCCACATTGGGTGGAAAGATTTCTAAAAAACAAAACAAAACAAAAAAACTTAAATATCTTGTAACATGGATGGTAGGCACTCAATAACATTTATTAAATGATCTTATGTACTGAATTCTGAATTCTTTTTTTTTAAGATTTTATTTATTATTTATTTGTCAGAGAGAGAGAGAGCACAAACAGGCAGAGTGGCAGGCAGAGGCAGAGGGAGGAGCAGGCCCCCTGCTGAGCAAGGATTCCCGATGCGGGACTCTATCCCAGGAGTCATGGGATCATGACCTGAGCCGAAGGCAGCTGCTTAACCAATTGAGCCACCCAGGCGTCCTGGAATTCTTAAAATTTTATACGGATAAGCATCATTTTGTATATCCAAATACTTTGTTTTAATTGCTCTTTCAAGCCATTTATTTTTACTTAGTTCGTGTTCAATGGAAATCAATTACAAACACAATGTACAATCCCAAACAGATGTACAGTATTCAGATATGAAGCAAAGGAAATGTTCATTCACACCCAGAGATCCCACATAGCTTGAGATCTGTTGGGTCTGGTTGTTCCCCTATAGGTTTCTAAAGATGGCAAATAGTGGTTTAAAACATTTTAAGCCTACTGTGGCCATATTGGATATTGTAAAACATAAGCATCAGTGTGTGAACATGTGAACCAAAAATTTCATGAAGTGTCTATTTCTGTAAAGCTTTCTGTACATCAAGGCAGTGTAAAGTTTTACTTTCCAGAATCAAGTACACCTAGGTTTAGGACCAGGTTCTAACTATCTAAAAATACAGATACAGTAAGTATTCACATGTAGCTATCCCGATTCATAGTTTTTTTTTAATGTATTCACATAAAGAGCACAAAAGAGTTGTGAATTTAATATAGGCAAGTCTCTGGGCACCTGGGTGGTTCAGTCGGGTAAGCATCCAACTTTTGATTTCACCACAGGTCATGATCTCAGGGTCTTGGGATCAAGCCCCACGTCAGGCTCTGTGCTCAGCACACAGTTGGCTTGTCCTTCTCCCTCTGCTCCTCCCCCCTGCTCATGCTTTCTCTCTCAAATAAATGAATAAATAAAACCTTTAAAATATATGTATATATTTAGGCAAGTCTCCTGTCTTTACTTCCCCAAATACCTAATATACATTATTTTTGCCTCCTTCATATCTTTGCATCTTAATTTCAGTATTTGTCAAATATGCCTTCAAAACAGAGCAATTTTTAGGTTGTAAAAATTATTTAACAAATGCAGAAATAAATGGCAGTGTTTTAAGATTGGTTGAACTCAAAGCACTTCTTACCTTTGGAATGCAGTTAAGTGATCCAAGTTAACTAAGTGAATCTGGCATTCTTATTGGATGGGAATGTGTGATAGGAAATACCTGTCGTTTGACTTTTAAGTGTATATACAAAAATTACTCTTGCTTAGATTTGTAGTAGATTCCAATAAAACATCACTGCCCTGGAACATGTCAATTACTACATAAAGTCACATGCAATGTCAACTCCAAAGCCCGAGAGGAAAGAGTTCCCAAGAGAACAATGAAAACCCAACAATGTAAAATTTTATGTGGAGTATATCAGCATTAAAATAGTACTGCTGAAATAATACACAGTGGATTTACAATAACACCTGGTGGTTCCTTCCAATGTACATATAAATAGAATCATGGAAGCTTTTTATATTACCTAATCATTTTATGGCCTTCTAAATTTAATGAATCAAAGTAAAAACCCCCGGGCGCCTGGGTGGCTCAGTGGGTTAAAGCCTCTGCTTTCGGCTCAGGTCATGATCTCAGCGTCCTGGGATCGAGGCCCGCATCGGGCTCTCTGCTCAGCAGAGAGCCTGCTTCCTCCTCTCCCTGTCTCTCTGCCTACTTATAATCTCTCTCTCTGTGTCAAATAAATAAATAAAATCTTTAAAAAAAAAAAAACAAAGTAAAAACCCAAATACTATCCTGCAGCTTATCCCTTTTCTCTTGATCAAGGTGAAATTATTCTTATTATCAAGGTAGAGTTTTAAGTGTCCATATTTCTTAAGCTACATTTAATCACATCATTAATTTTCAATGTCTCTCTCTCTTCAGTCTTATATGTGAAACTCCAGCAGATTTAATATTGGTATTCATTATCTAGTCAAATCCTTCAGATGCTCTGTAAGTCAGTCCAACTGGGGATTCTCACAATTTCTGTGTTCGTAAAATAGAGTGGAATTAGTAGATCTGATGAAGACTGTGTTTTCCTTGTCACATTGGACTTCTAGTTACCATATGGATTGGGCTTTAGATTATGTGTTAGTGAACAATAGATGTGTTTTGGCTTGGATGTGTTTAACAGTAGAGATGTAGAAAGGCAAGCAAGACCACAAGGAGAATGGCTACTGACTACAGGGCACAGTGGACACTGTGGGTTCCAAGAGAGGACCCAGTGTGCTGGTTAAAGGAATGTGTGAATAAATCTGTGTGGATACGAGCAGTGCCAGAAGTAGCAGGCAAAGACTGAGCCTAGCCACCATCCCCTTGCCCATGTTGGTCACTGTGGCGTGGGTCAGACTTGCAGTTTGGTGTGCTGTTGGATCAGAGGCTCCTGGCTGGTGAAGGAGAAGTAGCTAGCAGGGTCTCAAACCAGAGGGCATCATAATGACAGCAACATGGCACCATCTGCCCACCCATGTTCACCATTCCCAGTCACATAATTTGTTTTTGAAACACAATTCTTCAAAGTTGTTTATAGAGAGCCTAGATCCTATTATAAGTCTATTTTTTAAAAAGCAGGTTTTCTTTCCCGTTCTTTTTCCAAGTGGCATTATTTTTTTCCTGACTCTTAGAAGTAAGTTTGTTGTTGAAAGTTGGTAGCACAAAATGAATATGAAGAGAGGTATTTACCCACAGATAATCACTATTGATATTTCGTCTGTTTATATACATGTTTTTACACTATAATAACTGTAGTTCTATATGCAGAATTTTTGTTTAATATTTATCATGAGCATATTTCTGACATTAAAAGCTTAAAAAGCATGACTTAATTATCTTCTTTTTTTTTCAATTAGCAATAATTGCGCCTCGGATAAACCTCATTGGCTATGATACTGCCACTGCGCAAAGCTCTTCTTTTTTTTTTTAAAGATTTTATTTCTTTATTTGACAGAGCGAGTGAGAGAGCACAAGCAGGAGGAGCAGCATAGGGTGGAGAAGCAGGCTCCCCACTGAGGGAGCCTGACGAGGGGTTTAATCTCGGGACCTTGGGATCATGACCTGAGCCGAAGACAGACGCCTAACCTACCGAGTCACCCAGGCACCTTCACTTAATTATCTTCTTAAAAAAGTGTGTACAGTGGGGATGCCTGGGTGGCTCAGTCAGTTAAGCATCCCACTCTGGATCTCAGCTAAGGTCTTGATCTCAGGGTCATGAGTTCAAGCCCCACATTGGGCTCCACACTGGGCATGGAGCCTACTTCAAAATTAAATGAACAAAAATTTTTAAAAATAAATAAATGTTTTAAAAATGTGTGTATACCGAACTCTGTATGTGTGCAATTTTATTCCTACCTTATTTTGTTTTGAAGTATTTTTAGGTATTTTAGAGAAGTTGTAAAGAAAATATACCATGGTGTTGTCGTTTTCTAATTGATAGGGATTTCTTTATTTTCTAACTTTTCTACATTGGTTATTTATTTCTTGTGGAGGTTGAACTAGTAGTTTTTTGAGGGGTTGAGTTAGTAGAATTGATGCTGGATAAACCAACATAGAAATTGCTTTTTTGGAAAAAAAAGGTATAGAAAATAGTAAAAATGAAAGAATAAAGACAGGAAGTTCATGGTTAATAACATAGCCCTTAGTACTTAGTACTTAGCATCTGATTGGGAACTGATCCTCTTTGAGTGACTGAAATGAGTGAAAATAATACTTTTCACTGATGTTTGAAATTTGGGAGTAACTTAGAAAAAAGTGTAGCACAAGTTTAAAAAAAACGCTGGTTTGTGTTTTCTTATCTGTTCAAGGAGAAACTTTAACGTTACTTAATATCCCCTTGTATTTTTATTTTCAAGAATATAAATACTTTCTTTATATTCCAGGATACAAAAACTTACTTTCTTTTTGCTTTTCCTAAGCCACTGCTTCCTGCCTCTTCAGGAATCCGATTCTCTTTTTCAGAATCTTTAGGAGACAGCCTGAAGAATTCTCTAATTCCTTTTTGCCACTTGGGAGTTGGGCGCACACAAACTGGATTCCCTCCTGCATACTTATTTTCAACTATAAAATATAAACAGGTGGAACTAAATAAGAACAAAGGATACAACTGCCATTCCTTAAAGGGAAACAATTCTTTAACATTAAATCTACAAGGTATTAAGTGATATTACATCCATCTTAAAATAATTAGAAAATGTGAGATGATAAAGCTGTATTCAGTCAATATTATATTATATAATACTATAATACAATGTATAATAATATTTCATTAGAGTTATCCTTTGTCCTAGGAAAATAAAATTAACAGAATTTTTACAACTGGAAAATATTTTTCATTATTTATTCACAAACAGAGCTATTCAAATAGTCTTATGTATTGTCATACTAAACTTTGACACATTTTTTCCAATATGAGATGTAGTATAAACCGCCAAAATTTTACTTAGCAAGGTTATCAATTAAAACACCTGTGAAAGGCAAAACAAATATACGGCAAAGTTTAAACAAAAATAGGTTTCACTTTTCAAAGCCCTTGGCTCCTTTTTAGTTCATAAGATAAATCCAATTCCTGATTTTTTTTAAGTAAGCTCTACACCCAACGTAGGGCTTAAACTTATGAGCCTGAGATCAGGAGTTGCATGTTTTACCAACTGAACTAACCAGTTGCCCCAATTTCTGATTTTATTTTAAAACAGTAATATAGAGGAAAAATGTCTGCCTCCTTATGAAGTAATGATTAGAATACGAAAACGAGCAAATTACTACATATATCTTTTGCTTTAAACACATTTGTCACAAACTCTGTTATAAAGTTCCTCCCATATATACTCTGAAGTTTTTATTTTTTAAAGATTTTATTTATTTTTGAGAAAGACAGAGAGAGAACAAGCCCAAGCAGCGGGAGGGGCAGAGGGAGAAGCAGACTCTCCCACTGAGCAGGGAGCCGATGTAGGGCTCCATCCCAGGACCCTGGGATCATGACCTGAGCCAAAGGCAGAGGCTTAACCGACTGAGCCATCCAGGCACCCACTCTCTTAAATTTTTAAATCTTTTTTAAAAGTACAAGTGACTTTTTAAAAATAGTGATCTGTGGCACCTGGGTGGAGCAGTCGGTTGAAGGTCTGACTCATAGTTTTGGCTCAGGTTGTGATCTCAGGTTCATGAGATCAAGCCAGGTCTGGTCGCACTCAGCAGTAGAGTACGCTTGAAGTTTCTCTCTGCCTCTGCCCCTCCCCATCTCAATCTCTCTAAAATAAATAAATATTTAAAAATAAATATTAAAATATAAATAAATAAAAAACAGTAATCCTTTGGTTCATAATTTTCCAAAAGGAAATTTATAGGAATGCTGTGACTACTAAGAAAGTATATAGCAGCAACCTATAGCTCAGCATAGAATTCAAACCCAGCTCAGAGTGCCTGGGTGGCTCAATTGGTTAAGGGGCTGACTTGGGCTCAGGTCATGATCTCAGAATCCTTGCTTGGCAGGGAGTCTGCTCTCCTCCCTTTGCCCCTCCCCCTGATGGTGCTCTTTCTGTCTCTCGCTCAAATAAATAAATAAAAATCTTAAAAAGAAAAAAAAGGAATTCAAACCCAGCTCTGCTGATTTAATTGTGTGACTTTTACCAAAGTATATGTAACCTAAGCTTAAATGTCCTCATCATTTAGAATGAGGTTATTACTAATCCCATACAGTTAATTAAAAATAGAGATCTGTGGGCGCCTGCCTGGCTCAGTTGGTGAGGCATGCTTTTGACCTCAGGGTTGTGATTTTGAGCCCCATGTTGGGTGCAGAGATTACTTAAAAATAAAATCTTAAAAACAAAAGCAAACAAACAGAAACAACAGAGATTTGCAGGGGCACCTGGCCGGCTCAGTGTGTAGAGCATGAGACTCTTGATCTTTTCGTCCTGGGTTCAAGCCCCTCATTGGCCATAGAGCTTACTTACAAAAAAAAAAAAATAGAGATCTGTAAAATGCCTTAAGAGGTGCATTTGGCCAACATATGTTCATTAACAGTCTATTCAGTTGGATCTGGTGATTCAACAATGGACCAGACAATGGGATGTGGCCGTGATCATAATTTAGTGGTACAGAGTATAGAATATTCTCAATAAATTCATCACCTTTCAAAACTTTTGACCTACAGCTCCTTTTTATCTAAAGAGAACAAATTAGTTAATATTTTCTCATGAAATATTTTGGACAGGAGGAAGTTTAAGTTAACTTAAGAACCCATGAAGTTTTTCCACAGTGCTCCCCTGTATGTTCTTAATGAGGCCTTGTGGAATTCATCTTCCTAACTGCTCAACTTCCTAGGAGACCAATGAGGCACCAGATGGCACGGTATTTTCTCAACCTCTCCTTGCACAGAAGGAGCGGTTTGAAGCTATTTCATTGGCCAAGTTTTCCCTCCTAATATCCCAAAAGCAGTATCAGGAGTTGCAATAGTTGGAAAACACACACACAGAGACACCATGCTAAAAAACAGACAAAAACCCAAAAATACATGCAGAAATGAAAACAAAAACTTTTATACTAAGAAGACGGGATTAGCACTGTCAGCTATAGTCCTAATTCTTAATCTAGTGAAAGGGAGCTTAAATAGCCTCTTGCAGGCAAAAGCCATTTGCCGGTATTAAAAATAAAAATGCTAAACTAGAAAGGAAAAATAGGTTTGAAGATAAACCATGCCTGTCCCTAACCCCGATTCTTTTCCTCGTGAGCCCCAGCTTTACCCCAATCGGCCGAGAGGCCTGGGTCCCCTCATTACATCAGAAGGCAAGGAAGAAATTTGAGTGTGAGGATCTCAGGAAAATAAATTCCACGGTGGGTCAGGAGGCTTGCAGGTCAGGAGAGCTGTAGTGCAAGGCCTGATCTCCTTTGAGAAAGTTCCTCCAGAAGTTGCAGGGGCACTTTTTACCTTTCCTTGACGAAAGCGATGTGGAATTAGCGGCAGAAGTGGAAGAACCAAGCACCTTCCTAGGGGCTCGCGAAGCCACCACTGCGGAGAGGCAAAGGAGAGCATTCAAAACAGGGCAGTAAGTTTCCGACACCGAGTCTCATAGCCACGTTCTCACCACAGTCCCCGATCCCTCAGCTTGGAGAGGAGAGCCCGGCGATCCAGAACAGCAGGACAACCCTCCCCCGTCCGCGGCGCTCCTTCCTCCTGGTAAAGGGGCCAGGCCGCAGCTTCCAGAATGGCTGGACTAGCCTGGCTCAGAGGGCGGTGGAGAGCCCTGGCCCCCTGCCCTCCACTGTGCTGCTCCACCACCTCACCTTTTCTGTAGGTGCCTGGGACACTGTCCGCTTTAGTCCGCACCATTTTCAAATTCGAGGAGATGAGAGCAATCAACCGACTTTCCTACTCCGGGTGTTTAACTGCACAAGGACCCGAAAAACGAATCTCCCGCCACAGTTTATATTGGTCTCTTTCCCGCGCGCTCCACGGACTCTCCCGGGCAGCCGCTCCCATTGGTTCCGCGCCGTTCCCCCACAACCAATCGCCAGTGTCCAGCGATGACAGTGGCAAGGCTTGGTTCAGTACTGTCCTGTCCATCAACTTTGCAGAAGTCTGCGATTCGTAGACGCCCAAGTGGGCGGTGTCAAGGCTCCTTCCTGGGGTGCCCCAAGAGTGAGTACTAAGATTGTTGTGAGTTAGGGAAATGGGCCTGCTTAGAAAAGAAAACCTAGAAAAGACAGTAAATGACATTTCTTCCAAAGTTACCACAGGGATAAATCCATAACGATTGACTCCAGGAAAAGAAACTTGAAATGAAGCGGATTTCTTAAAAAAGATATTATTTATCTATAATAATATAAGAGAGACACAGCGAGAGAGGGAACACAAGCAGGGAGAGTGGGAGAGGGAGAAGCAGGCTTCCTGCTGAGCAGGGAGCCCGATGCGGCGCTGGATCCCAGGACCCTGGGATCATGACCTGAGCAGAAGGCACACGCCCAACGACTGAGCCACCCAGGCGCCCCAAGAAGCAGAGCTTTTATGCAAATCAGAATAAATACCTTTTTTAAAAAAAACCTCAGACAAGCTCTGTCTACAGGGTCCGTAACAAAACAATTCCATGGAGTGTTAGAAAAGCAACGTAATTTATTTACAAGGCTTTTCTACGTTTTTAGTATGGTGTGAAACTAAAGAAAAAACTGAGTGGATTGTATATACATACACACTTAAAAAGGAACAAATTAATGAAAGGTCTTCCTGAAATCTATATGGTCTCACAGTTACTTAAAAATATGCCAAATGTCAGGGTGCCTGGCTGGCTCAGTCAGTGGGAGCATGCAACTCTTGATGTTGGGATTGTGGGTTTGAGCCCCACCTTCTGTGTAGAGATTACTTAAAAAGAAAATCTTTTTTAAAAATGCCAAATGTGCCAAGGGTACATCCCAGACACATAGTGGTTATAAAGCTAGAATAGGAGCTCACAGCTATTTTCGGATATATCCCTATGCCTATCTTCTAATTACTCAAAATACCCCAGGGGAGTGATTTTCACTCTCTGAAAACCATGCATAAAACATGATCAGATGAGCTTGCATTGGGATGTATTTTGTTAAATGCTCACTTACTTGAAAGGCAATCCTGAAAGTGTAAGCATGGCATTGATTCTCTCCAATAAATTATGCTTGAACTCTCGGAAAATAGGCTACTCAGTACTTCGACAGAATCAACAACTACTTTTTGTTTTAGAATTAAAGATCTTGAAAAAAAAGATTAATGAATCTAGCCAACAGGTGAAATGATATATTATAATTATATTAATTGTATTATAATTCCATTATATTATATTACAATAGCAGGAAATGTATTGGAAATTACCTGTAGCTTTGCCTAACACTTGGAGTCTATGGTAGAATTCCTATCAGAAAAATCAAGGAGCCCCAGGGTATTCCTTTCTTCTTTGTTATTCCCCTCTCAATACACAATCGTTCTTCAATACACATTATTTCCTTTTCAGTTAAAGTGGCTTCTACAAAGGCCTGAATTACTTAATTCAAACTCGTATCCCAGATTCCTGTGGAGGTTAGAACAGCATAGAGATGGTCTTTTCTCTTAGTTAACATGCTAAGTAAATGGCTAGAAAGAATTGCAAATATACCTTTGCCCACAGAAGCTGTCTATTACTACAACTGTGTTTGTATGTTTGTCTTTTAATAATAGGGAAGAGTGCATATTAAGGTAAAAAAAAAAGTAGGAAACAAGCAGCGATGTCTAGCAAAAATTCTTTAAATGTTTGCTTTGAGGAAGCGCTTCTTTAATTAAATAAAACAGAGAATTGTGTGGTGTGAACTTGAAAATTTCAAAGGCCTAGGGCATTATGATAAGTTGTAGTACAGGGATGCCTGGGTGCCTCAGTCGGTCAAGCGGCTGCCTTGGGGTTAGGTCATGATCCCAGGGTTCTGGGATCGAGTTCCGAACTGTGCTTCTTGCTCTGTGGTGAGCCTGCTTCTCTCTCTGCCTCTGCCTGACAGCTTGTCTCTCCCTCTTTCTCTGACAAATAAACAAATAGAATCTTAAAAAAAAGAAAAGTTGTAGTACATATGTATGAAGTATCTGCCTAAATTTATACAAAAGAATATCTTTGAGTCATGTTAAATAGGTGTGCTTGCTTTGCTCAGGCAGAAGTGCATTTTAATGATAATCTGTAAATGGCATGGTATTACAGTACATACATTACAAACTAGAGATTACAATCATTAACCTATGCTTTATGTAAAAAGAATATTTTTAAGAATATTCTTGAGGACCTAATAATTTCATCATAATTTATATGATGTACTAAGTCCTGCTGTAAAAACAATCTCGTCATAGTCTCTGTCTTCAAGATGTTAACATTTCTTTTTATTTTTTATTTTTTTAAAGATTTTATTTATTTATTTATTTGACAGAGACACACGGAGTGCGGGAACACAAGCAGGGGGAGTAGGAGAGGGGGAAGCAGGCTTCCTGCTGAGCAGGGAGCCTGAGGGGTAGGCAGACGCTTAAGGACTGAGCCACCCACCAGCCCCTTTTTATTTTTTTTTTAAAGATTTTATCTATTTATTTGTCAGAGAGAGCGAGGAAGCGCAAGCAGGAGGAGCGGCAGGCAGAGGGAGAAGCAGGCTCCCCGCTGAGCAAGAAGCCCCCATGTGGGACTTGACCCAAACTCTGGGATCAGGACCGCAGCTGCAGGCAGTCACTTAACTGATTGAGCCACCCAGGCATCCCCAGACATTAACATTTAAATTGTGGGAACTGAATAGATACAAACAGGTAAACAATTTGCATATGTTATATTAATATGAAAAGTAGCAGATTTCTATGAAGAAGCAAAATTTGTACTCACTATTAATGAGCAGAGTATTTGAGGTTTTTTTAAAGCTAGAAAATCATGTTTTCCAAATTAATAACAAAGACAATCTACACCCAATGTAAATCAATATACTCATATGATTTTGATTATTTATGTCAATGAAAACAGTAGCATAAAAAGGTGAAGCAGGATCCATTTAATGTAATTACTTAGTCTACATAGCCTAATGGGAATGAAGAACCTATAAGACAGCGAGCGCGATTTTAAATGTTTTACATAAAACCAGAATAATTTAAAGGCTGGCCTCTCGGATTAACAGTTTTATCTTTTCCTCGGCTGCAGTTGTTATAGGTATTTGTACTGTCTTCTCAGCAGAATTCTCGATTCCCAAGCCCTACATCTAACGATGCAGAAAAATCTCGAGCAGATGAGCTCTGGTACCAGCTTAAACAATGTCAGGAAGCGGGAAAGAGGAGGCGGCAGGAGTGGGAGGGATCCGTGCTGGGGGCGGTGCCACTGCGAGGGGCGGTGCAGACGGCGGAACCCGCGCGAGCGAGGTCTGTGTTGCAAAGGGGACTAGTCCCGCGCAGGACGTGGGGCTGTTGGAGCCTAGCTGGTTCCGGCTGGGAAAAATGGCGGTGGCTGGGGCGGCGTCCCGGGAGCAGCTGGTGGGCTGGTGCACCCAGCAGTTGCGGAAAACTTTCGGCCTGGATGTCAGCGAGGAGATCATGCAGTGAGACCGGTTGGGGTCCCAGGCGGGACGGAGCTCTGGGATGTGCACTGACTGAACGAAAGGGGAAGCGGGGAGGACTAAAAAGTTGATGAGAGTGGAGAATTAGGATAAAAGGCTGTTATCGGTTTCTAGGCGCGGACTTTTGACCTCCGGCTTTACAGTTGAGATACAAATGAGATAGGTTCAGGCATACTGTGTCAGGCTATCCAGTCGGCCGGTGGGACCTTTTTTCCTTAGGAAAAGGCCAAATCTCTGACAATTAGACCTCTAAAACTGTCCTGGGAGCCAGTTTCCTTAAAAATTCTGGAGGGAAGGAGCAAGCCAAATTGTTTTTCCAGAAATCCCTTGTTCTGAGCGTTTTAGTTTGCCCGATATGGGTTGTGTCAAACAGGCCCTGGACTTTAAATTGAGGCTGCGGTGGTAAGGTGTAAATAGCTTTTGACCGAGGAGTCCCAAGTTCTATTTTCTGTTGTCATTTACCAGTTTTGGAACCTTAGCATTTTAATTTCCCTCTCTACACCTTTGTTTCTGCGTCTATAAAATGAATAATTAGCAGAGCTTATCTTTCATATTTTATAATTCTTATGAAGTGGAGATGGTAACATAATTTAGTATTTGCTTTCAGTTGATTTATCATGTTTGTTGCACTATATAATTGGTGCTGGGGCAACAAAGACGACTGAGACCATTGGGTTCTGCCTGGTTGATGAGTGGGGGAAATGTAAGGTGTTGTGGGAGCACGAAGGAAAGTACTCCCACTAAGGTTTTAGAAACTTGGAAGGTTTACTTCAAGGGATGACTAACCTGAGAGCTAAAGGGTGGGTAGGTGGAAGTGCAGTGTTCCAGCGAAGGAAAGACTTATACAAAAATTGGACTCGATCAAAGAACCTGAAAGTGTTTCTTGATTTGATTCCTTGTTCATAGATGGTGAAACCTAAGTTGCTAGCTATTTCTAGGGCTTTTGTAGGAAGTGAGTTTCTGAGTTGGGAGAAAACAGCTGGCAAGGAGAGAATTAAGAAAGCCTGTTTTAAAGGTTTTTGTTTTAAACATTGGAATAAACTATAAGATAA
Source organism: Ailurus styani (assembly GCA_002007465.1). Classification (NCBI taxonomy): domain Eukaryota; kingdom Metazoa; phylum Chordata; class Mammalia; order Carnivora; family Ailuridae; genus Ailurus; species Ailurus styani. Next base: position 5,778,984 of record LNAC01000018.1, on the reverse strand, counting down.
AAAAAACCTGCCAAATTGTATGCCTTATCTTTTCTTTCTTTTTTTTTTTTTTAAAGATTTTATTTATTCATTTGACACAGAGAGATTACAAGTAGGCAGAGAGGCAGGCAGAGAGAGAGGAGAGAGGAGGAAGCAGGATCCCTGCTGAGCAGAGAGCCGGATGTGGGCCTCGATCCCAGGACTCTGGGATCATGACCTGAGCCGAAGGCAGCGGCTTTAACCCACTGAGCCACCCAGGCGCCCGCATACCTTATCTTTACCCTTGTTTGATGGCAAGATCAGATTAAGTACCTTTCAAAAATTTTTTATTTTTATTTTTTTAAAGATTTTTATTTATTTATTTGACAGAGAGAGATTACAAGTAGGCAGAGAGAGGAGGAAGCAGGCTCCCTGCTGAGCAGGGACCCTGATGCGTACCTCGATCCCAGGACCCTGAGATCATGACCTCAGCTGAAGGCAGAGGCTTTAACCCACTGAGCCACCCAGGAGCCCTCAAACATTTTTTTAAAGCAGTGGAATGCTGTCAAATGAGATAATGAAACTTTGCAAATACACCAAACGGAAACAAAAAAAGTCACTCGGTTAACACAAAACAAAACAAAACACAAATATTGAGGCTATTTTTGATGGATCAAAAATGCAGTATGGTTAGATGCAGTCTTCTCAGTCTCAGTATCCATTTGTATCTTGTCTACTTACACAGTATGAAGAAAATTCTAATTTTCATAGATTGTGGTTTAACAGCTCATTTTGAAGCCTTAGATTTTTCTCAATTAAACTTACTCACACCCTTTAAAGAACAGTGATCATAAATTTAAATTTTATAGTTGAAGCATTAAGTATGGCTAAATACCTGCTTGCATTTTTTATACTCATAGATAAGTTCTACAAGAATTGTTCAAAACTGAAAAAAAGGCACTGAAGCTACCTATAATATAATTCTATTTGAACTCATTTGACTTACTAGGTTTTTACTAGTTATTGTTCAACAGGCTATGATCCATGATCAAAGCATTTTTGTGTATATTTGCTGTGCTTTGCTTAGTATTTAATTGAAAATTAGTACTATGGTAGTGTGCTAACTTGAAAAACTTGGCATAAGTGGCCTAAATCCTTACAAGCAACACAGAACTACTATCTTCCTAATCAGTGATACATTTATGGAATATTAATATTTGTACACAGGATTAGCAAAATGAACTTTGCTCTACAATCTGCCTTCGCTCATATTTTGGATGACCCTATTTTGATAAGATTTTGTATATAACACATTTGGATGTATGCTTTTCCTTATCATACTTTGTTAAATAATTAAAATAACATTTATTCAAATGTTTTTGGAAGTCTTTAAATATTTCCCTAGTGGTTTGGATACTCCATGGTTAAATGATCCCCTGAGGTTTCTTCCAGTTCCTTCTGTGAGAACTTGGTAGCAATTAATCTTTTGATGGGGCTTCTAAGTTTGGGGGTCAAGTTAATTAAACTGTAAAAGTCCTGAAAAACAATTGTGTCTTTCTAATATATGGTGGATTAGAAGATGCTCTTTATGAGGCCTAAAGGCATAGGTTTATTCACCTGTAGATCATAACTCTGCAAATGTACCACCACATTAGGAAAAAAACCTAGTTCATGTGCTACTACTGATGGTACAATAATGTGATTTTATTTTAATTTAAAGGAATATAGCATTATTATAATTTTTCTTGTACCCAATACAAGTATGTCTGAATTACAGTTCATTCAGATCTTATAATGCTTTCATGGTCTGATATGTTAATTTACAAGTTTTTTTTTTCTAAGATTTTATTTATTTATTTGACAGAGAGAGAGACACAGCAAGAGAGGGAACACAAGCAGGGGGAGTGGGATAGGGAGAAGCAGGCTTCCTGCCAAGCAGGGAGCCTGAGGCAGGGCTCGACCCCAGGAGCCTGGGATCATGACCTGAGCCAAAGGCAGATGCTTAATGACTGAGCCACCAATTTACAAGTTATTTTTTCAATTCTTTCTTTCCTTGGTGTAACAAGGAAACCAAAAAAAATCAGAAAGAGGAAACCACAATTACCATAATATCACAACCCAGAGGTAATCATTGTTTCTCTCTTAGTGTTTTTCTTACGCATATTGTAATCTATTTTCAAAACATACGCATCTTAGAGGAAAAAATAAGCTCTCTTTAATCATATCACGCAGTGGTAATCATTTTAGTGTATAATCTTCTGGCCTTTTTCCTACACGTAAGTATATGGATAAACACATTTCTTTTAGCAATTGATATTGCTATGATATGCTCTACATTCTATCCTGTTATTTCACTTACCATTATATGAAAGCATTTTTGTCAGGTCAATAATAATTATTCATAAATTTTACTTTTAGTGGTGGCATATCACATTTTATAAAGTCCAAAAGCTTGAATTCATTAGTTTTTCCCATCAATGGATGTTTTAAATAGCTTCTAGTTTTTCATTAATTCAAATAGTGATACAGTCAACTTATTGCATAAAATTTCCTGTAGAGTCCTATAAATGGAATTACCCAGTTATTTTTAAGGCACTTCTAATATATTGGCCTGTCAATTTTTAGAAAAGTTATACTGACTTGAACTGTTAGCCCATTTCACTTCAGGGAACCCTTTATAACATTTCCTCAAAATAGATCTGCTTATTCTAGTGTAATGCTAATCTTTATTTGTAATTTTTTTTTAAGATTTTATTTTCTTGGGCGCCTGGGTGGCTCAGTGGGTTAAAGCCGCTGCCTTCGGCTCAGGTCATGATCCCAGGGTCCTGGGATCGAGGCCCACATCAGGCTCTCTGCTCAGCAGGGAGCCTGCTTCCTCCTCTCTCCTCTCTCTGCCTGCCTCTCTGCCTACTTGTAATCTCTCTCTCTGTGTCAAGTGAATAAATAAAATCTTTAAAAAAAAAAAAAAAGATTTTATTTTCTTTGAAGTAATCTCTATACCCAACGTGGAGCTCAAACTGAGTCCCAAGATCAAGAGTCACATGCTCTACCAACTGAGCCAGCCAGTTGCCCTGATTTATAATTTTTGAGAACTTTTAAAAAAGATTTTATTTATTTGACAGAGAGAGAGAGAGGGGGGGGGGAATACAAGCAGGCAGAGTGGGAGAGAGAGAAGCAGGCTTCCCACTGAGCAGGGAGCCTGATTCGGGGCTCAATCTTAGGAACTTGGGATCATGACCTGAGCTGAAGGCAGACGCTTAATGACTGAGCCACCCAGGCACCCCAATTTTTGAGAATATTAAATCAATAATTGGTTAGATTGTCATATACACTCAATTTTAGCAAAAAAGACATTTTAGGTTTTGTAGTGTAAAGATTAAGTCTTGTATTCCTAGGAAAATATAATGACTGCAGATATGTACTTAGAGAAAGTATTCCTATGTTAAAGACAGCTCCACAAGCCTATCTTCAAAACATTAATTCTAATCTTCTAACAAAATTATATGACGGTTAGATTAGGAACTACTTGAGGTCAGGATTCTTGTCCTAATCTAATTTATATCCCTAGCATGTAGCATAGAATTTGGCACAATCCACTTTAATGGATTAATGAATGGTTGATTTCTTTTGTGATTATTGGAAGACAGCGTAAGCAGGTCTTGTTTCAACAACTTATTTTTTGTTTCCTGAGGTATGTTTTGTCAATTGAGAGTGCTGAAGAGATACGAGAATATGTTACTGACCTCCTTCAGGGAAATGAGGACAAAAAAGGTCAATTCATAGAGGAACTTATAACCAAATGGCAAAAGAATGATCAGGAGTTGAGTTCTGATTTTTTGCAACAGTCCTTCAGAAAAGATGGTAAGTTAATATAATTGAGGGTTGAAATATTGGTAAGTGGGCTGGTTTATAGGACCTGATATTTTCTGTCACCGCTATTTCCTCACAGCCAACTTAAGCAGAATCATATGTATATATATTTTTAGTTCAGTTCTACTCCAACTGTAATGAATATTTTTTTAGTTCAGACTTTTTGAACTTTGAAAATACCACAAAAATGCCTGTTTGCAGGTACAAATGTGGTTTTGGAATAGTTTGAAAAATTTATCCATGAATTAAACACTTTCCGTTATATGTATACCTGGATGAAAGTAAATGTTGACCAATTGTAGTATAAATAGCATTTAGAAGAAACTATTTAGTTAAAAGATACAAAAGATAAATACCAAATGAAATAATCTAAGTCATTATTATTTATTATTATACAACCTTAAATATTAGATTTTAATTTACTATTTTAATCCTAGCCAGTAGTCTTTATTGTTTACTATCTTGAAAATTCTGGTTTAAATTCTGGTTTGAGAGGAAAAGCTAATGTAAAAAGCTGCCTGACTTCATATCTTCACTTTAAATATTAACTGTCATCTTCTCTTTATTAGCTATTAGTTCACCAATCTATGTGCTCTTGTAGAGAGCCTTGCTCTCTTTTACCAGTCTGTGTGCAAATGTGTGTGTGTGTGTGTATATATATATATATATATATATATATACACACACACACACACATATACATATGATTTTTTTCTCTTTAAAGAAATGTTAGATGGGCAGAAATCAGGAGACCAGCTAAAGAGGAGTAGGCGGAAAGGAAGAAATAGACAGGAAGTTCCTGCATTTGCTGAACCTGACACAACCAAGGAGGTCAAAACGCCTTTTGATTTGGCCAAGGTGAGTGCTTATGGAATGAATCTTTTTCTAGTTCTATGAAAAAGGAGAGGTGACTGATACGTTTCAGAGAGCAAAGTGTACAAATTGGTCTAGAGTGGCAATTCTTCAACAAATGCATGCATTTTATGGAGAAAGTGATGATGATCTATTACTTTTTTTTTTTAAACCAGATTATATGAAGTTGACCTTTTTTTTTTTTTTAAAGATTTTATTTATTTATTTGACACAGAGAGAGATTACAAGTAGGCAGAGAGGCAGGCAGAGAGGCAGGGAGAGGAGGAAGCAGGCTCCCTGCTGAGCAGAGAGCCCGATGCAGGCCTCCATCCCAGGACGCTGAGATCATGACCTGAGCCGAAAACAGAGGCTTTAACCCACTGAGCCACCCAGGTGCCCGATCTATTACTTTTTATATGGTAGATTTTTTTGGCAGGCCGATTAGTTATTATAAAGACACCTTGGATAGAAATGATATTGAGAAAGAGATATATGTAAATGGAAAATATTAATTTTTAAAAATATTTTATTTATTTATTTGAGAGAGAGAGAGAGCACAAGAGGAGTAGAGGGGCAGAGGGGCAGAGGGAGAGGGATAAGCAGACTCCTCACTGAGCAAGGAGCCTTGCTCAGTGGGTGGGGCTCAATCCCAGTACCCGGGGATCATGACCTCAGCTGAAGGCAGATGCTTAACCGACTGAGCCACCCAGGTGCCCCTAAAAGGAAAATATTTAATGAAGGTCACCAGGGCTTCAGTTTCAACATTGTGTGTGTGTGTGTGTGTGTGTGTGTGTGTTTGTATTTTTACTAAAAGAACACACAATTCTATTATTAAGAGTGCTCCTACTTTGTGCCATCTACTACTGCCACCACCATTATCATCATTTAGTTTTTAAAGTTTTTTCATATTTTTTCATGACTCTCAAAATAGCCCTGTGAAGTAAGCAGAATTTTTTTTTAAAGATTTTATTTATTTATTTGACAGAGAGATCACAAGTAGGCAGAGAGGCAGGCAGGGAGAGAGGAGGAAGCAGGCTCCCCGCTGAGCAGGGAGCCCGATGTGGGGCTCAATCCCAGGACCCTGGTATCATGACCTGAGCCAAAGGCAGAGGCTTTAACCCACTGAGCCACCCAAGTGCCCCAAGAAATATTTATAATCAAGGAAATTTAACAAACTAAATTTCCCAATAGAAGGGAATAGTTAATTATGCTAAGATGGAAGAGAGCTGATGAAAAAACTCTGTGATGACAATGCAAAAAAAATGTGGAAAAGTATTTGCAAAATAATAAGTTAAAGGGAAAAGAATAGAAACTTAAGGCTTTTACCAAGCAGAGTAATATAAGCAGAGAAGCATCACAAGGAAAATAAAAAACACATATGACCAATAAACACTAAAAGATATTTAACTTTACCAGTTTGTCACCTTAATTGCCTAGGACTTTCTCAGTTGTAGCGTTAAAAGTCCAGTTTTCTGGGGTTTTCTTAAGTCCTACGCAAACCAGGATGGTTGATTACTGGTTATCAAATAAATACAGATTACATCCCTGAGATATTGCCTATAATTTTAAATTGTTAAAGAATTTTAAAATAGAATACTCAGTGATGATGAAGTTGTATTTGTACAGGAACCCCCCGTACACTACTGGTGGCAGTGTAAATTGGTTTTGTTTTGTTTTGTTTTAAGATTTTATTTATTTATTTGATGGAGAGAGACACAGCGAGAGAGGGAACACAAGCAGGGGGAGTGGGAGAGGGAGAAGCAGGCTTCTTGCTGAGCAGGGAGCCTGATGCGGGGGTCGATCATGACCTGAACCGAAGGCAGATGCTTAAGGCCTGAGCCACCCAGGCACCCTGTAAATTGGTTTTAGCTTTCTGGGGGACAGTTTGGCAGCATACATCAAGAACCATAGAAGTGGGAGCGCGTGGGTGGCTCGGTTGTTAAGCATCTGCGTTTGGCTCAAGTCATGCTCCCAGGGTCCTAGGATTGAGTCCCGCATCAGGCTCCCTGCTCAGCAGGGAATCTGCTTCTCTCCCTCTGTGTGCTCTCTCTCTCTCTCTCTCAAATAAACAAATGCAATCTTAAAAGAAAAAAAAGAACCATAGATGTGTTCATATCCTTTGACTTACTAATTTGATTAAAAAAATCTAACGTAAGAAAGTAATCAGAAATGCATGCAAATGGGTGCCTGGGAGACTCAGTTGGTTAAGCAACCAACTCTTGGTTTCAGCTCAGGTCATGATCCCAGGGTCATGAGATTGAACCCCACATCAGCCTCCAACTGTTAGCAGGGAGTCAGCGTGGGACTCTCTCTCTCTCTCTCCCTCTGCTCCTCCACACAGTACTCTCTCCCTCTCTAAAATAAATAAATAAATCCTAAAAAATAAAAATGCATGCAAACAAACTTGAAAATTTGAACACACCTGTTTAACAGTAAGAGAAAGATTAAATTAATTATGATTCCCTCATTTGTTAGAATACCATGCAACTAATAAAATTGTTCTTTAAAATACGTAATTTGAGCAAACACTCAAAAAATATTGAGTGAAAAATGCATGAATAAAATATGTATGTTTGATTTTTTATGTTTAAAAATTACTTATTCTATATACACACAAACATACTTACACACACACACACACACACACAAACATAGGAAGGCTAAAAGGAAAATGTTAAAACTGGTGTTTCTTCAGGTAATATGACAATAAGTGTTTTAATTTTTCCTCTTTATACTCTTGTATTTTCTATTTTTTATTTTTCAACGAACAAGAATGGTCTTTCTAAAAAAACAGCTTTGGGGCGCCTGGGTGGCTCAGTGGGTTAAGTGTCTGCCTTCGCTCAGGTCATGATCTCAGCATCCTGGGATCGAGCTCCCTGCTCAGCGGGGAGCCTGCTTCCTCCTCTCTCTGCCTGCCTCTCTGCCTACTTGTAATCTCTCTCTCTCTGTCAAATAAATAAATAAAATCTTTAAAAAAAATTAAAAATTAGAAAAAGCTTTATTGAGGTATAATTAACATACATATGTAATTGCACATACTTAAGATGTACAATTGGTTAAGTTTTTTTTACCATCTTAACCATTTTTAAATGTATAGGTTAGTAGTATTAAAAGTATTTTCATATTGTTGTGCAATAGATCTCCAGAACATTTTCATCTTGCAAAGCTGAAACTCTGTACCCATTAAATAGCTCCCCATTTTCTCCTCCTTCCAGTCCCTGTCAACCACCATTCTACTTTCTGTTTCTATGAATTCATCTAAGCGGAATCAAACAGTATTTGTCTTTTTGTGCCTGGCTTATTTCCCATAACATAGTGTTCACAAGGCTCATTTATGTCATTGCATATGACCGAATTTCCTTCTTTTTTAAGGCTAAATAATATTCCATTTTATGTATATACCACATTTTATTTATCCATTCATCCCTCAATATACACTTGAGTTGCTTTCTCTTTTTGGCTGTTGTGAATAGTGCTGCTCTGAACATAGGTATGCAATTATCTCTTCAGGACCCTACTTTTAATCCTTTTGGATGTATACTCAGAAGTAGGATTGCTGGATCATATGGTAGTTCACAAATAGGCTTTTTTAGATGAAAAAAACAGAAAAAATAATGACTAATGTAATGAAGACCCATGTACTTACCACCCAGAATTACAATTCATAACATTTTTTGTATTTTCTTCATTTTTTGTGTTTTCTTCTTTTTTAAAATAAATGGTGGGGGGAAACCTGGCTGACTCAGGCAGTAGAACATGTGACTTTTGATCTCATAGTTGTGAGTTTGAGCCCCATATTAGGTGTAGAGATTAAATAAAATGAAATGAAATGAAATAAAGGAATCCTTCAAAGAATGTTGAAATTCTCTTTGTTCTCTCTAGCCAGTGGTTCTTGATTTTGCCCTGAAAGCAATATGGCTGTCACAACATGGGGCAAAGAGGTGCTACTGGCATCTAGTGAGTAGAAGCCAAGGAGGCTCCTAAACATCCTACTTCACACAGGAGAATCTCTACAACAAAGCATCAGTAGTGCTTAGGTTGAGAAACTAATACACACTTCTATTTCTGCCCACCCTACAGATGACTACTGTCATGAATTTGATAAGAATCTTGATAGTCTATTTTTTCACATATAGGAATACATAAATTTATAGTACAGTTTTGTGTTATTTTTTATAATATAGATAAATAACATACTGTCATTTTGCAGCCCTTTTTTAGAACTTTTTGAGAGCTGTCCATGGTGACACATAGATTTGGTTCATTTCTCTTAACTCCTATATAATATTCCACTGATTTAATTTCTCTACTAATTCATAAATGCACTTTTATCTTGTTTGCAATAGTTTGCTGTTGTGAATACTGCAGTGGACATTCGTATACATATTTCCTTCAGGTACATTTGAAAGTTTCTCTAGGATGTATTTACCTGTTATTTGAATTGCTGGGTTATAGGCTTTCTTAATTTTTCTTTTATTTAAACTACCAAAATAATTTCTACAGCAATGTTACCAATTTTATCCTCCTTCCATCAAGATAAGTGATTTCTCTTTTCTCCTTTGCCAGTACATAATGTGAAGCCTTTAAAATTTTGCCCTTTTAAAAAAATTCTTTTTTTTTTTAAAGATTTATTTATTTGACAGAGAGAGATCACAAGTAGGCAGAGAGAGAGAAGAGGAAGCAGGCTCCCCGCTGAGCAGAGAGCCCGATGTGGGCCTCGATCCCAGGACCCTGAGATCATGACCTGAGCCGAAGGCAGAGGCTTTAACCCACTGAGCCACCCAGGCGCCCTAAAAAAATTCTTATCTTTATTTTATTATTTATTTATTTAATTTATTTGTTTTACTTTTTTAAAAAAATAATCTCTACAACCAAGCTGGGGTTTGAACTTCCAACCCTCAGATCAAAAGTCGCATACTCTACTGACTGAGCCAGCCAGGTGTCCCAAATTTTGTCCATTTTAAGTGTAAGAAATGGTATTTCATTTTACTTTGCATACACATGAATTCTAAATTGAGAATGTGTCATTTGGGAGAGTTTGTTGACTTGTTTTTGGTTTCCATTTTTTTGTCCTTTTGGATTATTATGAATTACTTCTTCATATTCTTGATATGCTTTTCTGGTGAGTTGATAGGCTTTTTCAAATTGATTTATAGGAGTTCTTTATGTATTCTTTGTTACTTTTTAATTATATATGTTGTAGATCTCTACTAGTCTGTGTTTTTTCCTTTGTGTTATCTTTTGACTCACAGGAATTTTTAATTTTTTTTGAAGATTTTATTTATTTATGTATTTGAGAGAGAGAGAGTGAGAGACAGCGAGCAAAAGAGGGCGGAGGGTTAGAGGGAGAAGCAGACTCCCCACTGAGAGGGAACCTGATGCAGGACTCCATCCTGGGACTCCAGTATCACGACCTAAGCTGAAGACAGTTGCTTATCCAACTGGGTTACCCAGATGCTCAGAAATTTTCACTTTTAACATAGTTACATGTATTGATCTTCTTCTTTGTTTTATGCTTTTTATAGCTTATTTAAACCTTTAGGCATTTTTCCCATCCCAAAGTGAAAAATACATTCTCCTAAATTTTCCTCTAATAGTTTAAAAGTTACAATTTTCACATTTAGGTTTGTAATTCATCTGAACATTATTTTGAGTAATTTTTATATTTCTCTTATCAGTCATAATTGTTTTTAAAGTAGATATATTACATAGATATGTGTGAATGTATATTTTACTAGTGGTGACTGCAAGTGTATAGAATCTTAAGAAGGTAAAAGTGTAATGGGAACATAAAGAGAATATTTTCTCGTCAGAGGAATCAATCATGGCTAACATTTTTTTTTTCTTTTAAGTAAGCTCCATATCCAACCTGGGGCTTGAACTCATGACTCCAAGACCAAGAGTCGCATGCTCCACTGACTGAGCTAGCCAGGTACCTCAAATAATGGGTAAAAATTTTAAAGCCTTATTTCATTTTTTTAAGAATAATCATGGGAGCACCTGGGTGACTCAGTTGGTGGAGCCTCTGACTCTTGGTTTTGTCTCAGGTTATGATCTCTGGATTGTGAGATTGAGCCCCGAGTTGGGCTCTGTGCTCAGCACTGAATCTGCTTCATTTTCTCTACTGCCCCTCCCCCAGCTTATGTGCATGTGTGCTCTTGAATGCACTCTCTCTTTCTAAAATAAGTAAATCTCTTTTTTAAAAAGATTTTATTTATTTGACAGAGAGAGAGAGAGAGAGATCACAAGTAGGCAGAGTGACAGGCAGAGAGAGAAGGGGAAGCCGGCTCCCTGCCGAGAAGAGAGCCTGTTGTGGAGCTCAATGCCAGGACCCTGAGATCATGACCTGAGCCGAAGGCAGAGGCTTAACCCACTGAGCCACCCAGGCGCCCCTAAAATAAATAAATCTTTAAAGATAAGTAATATAATCATTAAATAATAACATAAAATTAGTATTCACTAATTCAGTGTACACTGCAGATTTTGTTTATTTGAGAGAGAGAGAGTGAGCATAAGCAGGGGAGAGGCAGAGGTAGAGGGAGAAGGAGAAGCAAACTTAGGCAGTAAACTCAGCAGGGAGCCTGATGTGGGACTCGATCCCAAGATCCTGGGATCATGACCTGAGCTGAAGGCAGATGTTTAACTAACTGAGCCATGCAGGTGCCCTGAACCATTACTCTTAGGTAAATACAGGATTAGGTTTCTGTGAGCATCTGGTCACAACATTTCTATAAAACATTTAGTACTTAACCTTATTTTATGTATATTTCTGTTTAAAGACATTTTAATATATATTATTGATTTATTAATATTGAACTCACAGCCAAGAGCACTATAACTTATGCCTGAAAAAAACTTATCTAACACCTATTTCCTATGTAAGGTACAGCCTTCTTGAGCTTAGGAATACTGGATGACACTTAAGCACTATGCCTAGTCCCATTTTAAATATCAAGATCATGAACAAAAAGCACAAAAATGTAAAAAAAGTGGCACTAAATAGACTAAAAATAAGACATTTGTTTACAGTATGAGACCTGAAATGGGAAGGCAGATCATTGCCTCGCTTAGCCTTTTAGCAGGAGATCTATGCATTTGGAAGATCAGATTGTTTGCCTCCCTGTGCATGTCCACGAATGATAGTGAAAGCACCTGGGGTATTGATTTGGGGGTTACAAATACATTTTAGTAAGTAGACAGGTTCATAGACCTGGAATCATGAGAAATGATCAAGCTGTGTACTTATAGTTCCACTTTTGGATCTGTAGCTAAATGTGTCTTCAACTTCTATAGGCAGTTCATTTGGTTATTCAGAAAATTGTATTGCATGTCTATTATATGTCAAGAATAATAGCAGTAAACAAACCATATGAGGTTCCCATGCTCTCCTAGATTACATCTTAGTGGTTCAAAGGAAAGATAGAAAAGACAGTCAAGGGGCGCCTCGGTGGCTCAGTCGATTGAGTGTCTGCCTTCCACTCAGGTCTTGATTATGGGGTCCTGGGGTCGAGCCCCGCATCAGGCTCCCTGCTCGGCAGGGATCCTGCTTCTCCCTCTGCCTGCTGCTCCCCCTGCTTGTGATCTCTCTCTCTCTCTCTCAAATGAATAAAATCGTTTCTTTTAATGAAATCTTAAAAAAAAGACAGCCAAATTTTAAAAAAGTAATTATAGATCATGAAAACTGCTGTGCAAGAAGTAAAAAAGGGCAGTGTGATAGGCAGTAGTTGGTAGGAAGGGAGCTAGTTTATATAGGTATTCAGGGAAAGCCTCTCTGAGGGAGTGAAATTATAGCTAAGAACTGAACACTGAGAAGGAGCCAATATATAGAGATGGGCTAGGAACAGTTCAGATTGAGGGAATGACAAGTGCAAAGGGGAGACAGAGACAGGTGTTCTGGGAACTAACAGAAGCCTGTGTGGCTGGCATATAGTGAACAGAGCAAGAGCAATATGTAGATGAGGTTGGAGAGCACCTGGAGGCCATATCTAAAGCTTATAGGACATTATAAGCAGCTTGAATTTTTATTCTCAGCGCAGTGGGAAGCCAGTGAATGGTTTTAAGCAATGCGGTAATATGCCATGAATTTTCTTGCTTGTCTTGTTCTTCCCTTCTCTACTGTATTCTCAATGTATACTCATTTCTCATTATGTATATGAGAACTCATCAAAGCATAGCCTTCAAATACCTTATTTTAATGTTATTGGATAATTTAATGAGAGTCAAGTACAAGTTTCTTTCTTTTATTTTATTTTATTTATTTGACAGAGAGATCACAAGTAGGCAGAGAGGCAGGCAGAGAGAGAGGAAGAAGCAAGCTCCGCTCTGAACAGGGAGCCTGATGTGGGCCTTGATCCCAGGACCCTGAGATCATGACCTGAGCCAAAGGCAGAGGCTTTAACCCACTGAGCCACCCAGGGGCCCTGCAAGTACAAGTTTCTATTTAGAGATCTTAATCACCTCACCACCATCACTGACAACGAAAGCTATAATTGACTAGTTTGAAAAAATAGCAGCGTGCTAGATTAGATAAAATCTTTAGCACTTTCTTAAATTTTAATTTTTACCAAAATTGACTTAAATTATATTTCAGCTCTTGGCTTTGGACATTAGGGCGTGTCACCTTTCTTTATACTTAACAAAGAATTGTTCTCTTCCTTGTAGTAATTTTCCCATCCATTATAACTCTTAAGATTTTTCTTCTCTGGGGATGCCTGGGTGGCTAAGTTGGTTAAGCATCTGCCTTCAGCTCAGGTCATGATCCCCAGGTCCTGGGATTGAGTCCTTCATCAGGCTCTCTGCAGCAGAGAGCCTGCTTCTCCCTCTGCCTACCGCTTCCCCTAGTTGGCTCTTTCTGTCTCTTCCTCTTACAAATAAAGTCTTAAAAAAAAAAAAAGATTTTCTTCTCTGGAAAGGGAAAGCAAGAGCAATTACATGTCTGAGTGTTTATGTCCTCCCACCCAAATTTATATCTTAAATGCTAGTGTGATTATATTAGGAAGTGGGGCCTTTAGGACGTTCTTATATCATGAATGTTTAGCCCTCATGAATGGGATTAGTATTCATTATTATTATTATTATTTTAGTTTATTTGACAGAGAGAGAGAGCACAAGCAGGGAGAGCAGCAGGCAGAAGGAGAAGCAGGCTCCTCACTGATCAAGACTCAATCCTAGGATCCTGGGATCATGACGTGAACTGAAGGCAGATGCTTAACCAGTTGAGCCATCCAGGCATCCCTGGGATTAGTATTGTAAAAGAGATCCCACAGAGCTCCCTGGCCCCTTTTATTGTGTCATGATACAGTGATCTAGAAGAAATCATTCCTTTGATTTCAAAGAGGGTCACCAACCATGCTGGCACTCTGATCTTAGACTTCCAGCCTTTAAAACTGTGAGAAATTGGGCGCCTGGGTGTCTCAGTGGGTTGAAGCCGCTGCCTTTGGCTCAGGTCATGATCTCAGGGTCCTGGGATCGAGGCCCGCATCGGGCTCTCTGCTCAGCAGGGAGCCTGCTTCCTCCTCTCTCCTGTCTCTCTGCCTGCCTCTCTGCCTGCTTGTAATCTCTCTCTCTGTGTGTCAAATAAATAAATAAAATCTTAAAAAAAAAACTGTGAGAAATTAATTTCTATTGTTTATAAGCTACCCAGTCTGTGATTTTTTTGTTATAGCAGCTTGAATGGACTAAAACAAAGGCTGATATAGTTCTGTTTTTAAACTTTTTATAACATATATACAGAAGCAAATTGATGTATTTTCACAAACTGACCATACCAGAATCAAAACATTACCGTTCCTCTAGAGGACCCCCATTTTGCCCCAAAATGACATCCCTCCCAAGGGAAAACACCTTCCTGACTTTCAGTACCATAGGTTAATCTCACCTGCTCATGAATTTTGTGTAAATGGAGCTAAAGAGTGTGTACTCTTTAGTGTCTGGCTTCTTTGAATTAACATGGTTTGTAAGAATTATCCATATTGTTTTGTATAGCTATACTTTTCCATTCTCATTCCTGCAGAGGATTCTGTTAAATGAATACATCAATCTGTTGAACATTTGGATAGTTTTCAATTCTAGTGCTGCAGTGAACATTCTTTTACATGTCTTTGGTGAACATTTTGACACATTTCTGTTGTGTATATATCCAAGAACTGAATTGCTGGATCACAAGATATACATATGTTCAGCTTTAGTAGATATCAGTTTATACTCCCTAACAGTATATGAAAGCTTTAATTGTTCTTCCTGTATCCTTGCCAGGACTCCATATTTTCTGTCTTTTTCAATTTAGCCATTCTGGTTGGTATTGGATTTTGGTTCATATTTTGCATTACCTTGATGAGTAACAAAGTTCATTAAGCATCTATTCCTGTGTCTGGTGACCAGTTGGATATTTTCTTTTATGCAATTCCTGTTTGTATCTTTGGCCCATTTTTCTATTGTGTCATCTTTTTCTTATGGAGCTAATTTTTTTCTTGATTTTTTAAAAAGATTTATTTATTAGAGAGTGAGAGCACGAGCAGGGGAAGGGGTAGAGGGGAAGGGGAGAAAGAGAATCTCAAGCAGACTCCCTACTGAGCAATGAGCCCAACTCGGGGCTCCATCTCACTTCTCTGAGATCATGACCTAAGTTGAAATCAAAAGTCAGATGCTTAACCATCTGAGCCACCCACGTACCCCTTTCTTGATTTTTCTTATTTTATTGATCATACTTCTAAATATTTGAGTATCATCTGCTTTTAGGGGCATTTTTGTTTCTTACGATCTCCACTTCAGCTATGCTTAAATATGCCACATAAATAGCTTTTACTGCTACAGTTACCTTCCTCCAGCTGTAATAGAGGATTGAAAGCTACTGGCAGAAAAGGCAAGGCATATCAGTTCATTTTTCTGGAATACAACCTTTCTTCAGACCCTTGATGATAACCCTTAATTTGTATTTTTCCCATTCCTTTCCTTCTCTCATGGTTCCTAGGTAGTGTATAAGTTGTTACCGAATAGAACTGAAGTTTTTCTCTTCTTGATTGTTCACATTATCATTAATTATTTTATGTTATTTCCGATATCTTTGTACAATTAGGTACAAGAGAACAGCAACTCCTTGAAGAAGAAGACAAAGTTTGTCAGTTTATACACAAAAGAGGGACAGGACAGGCTTGCTGTCCTGATCCCTGGTCGCCATCCTTGTGATTGCCTGGGCCAGAAGCACAAGCTGATCAATAACTGTCTGATCTGTGGGCGCATTGTCTGTGAACAGGAGGGCTCTGGCCCCTGCTTTTTCTGTGGTACTCTGGTAAATTGTTGCTTTTATATTTTGTTTTACTGTCCTTTGGTTGAATATGTAGGGACATTCACATCCCTAGTAATTTCTCTTTTTCTTAGGAAATTTGTTCCCTCCAATGTCCAGTAAACTCTAGTAGCAGGAATTTAATTAGTCAGCAACACATCGTTATGTCTTAGTACTAAGGCCTATTAGTGAGAAGAGTTTTGAGTATATACATTGTGGAGGACTCCAAGTCTTGTATTGTAACATAATTTTCAGGTTATTATAGCTTCTATTTCCAGGATACCTCCTTTTTACTTCATTGTCTGAGAGAATGACCTGAAGAGTATGGCAGTAATAACTGTCTTACAAACACCCTAATGAGTTGTCTAGAGAACTTACTCTGCCAGTTGAACAGGTTGGCAGAAGCAGTGGCTTTAGATGTTGGTGATGACATCCATTTTTACATTGCTTTGGTTTTTCTTCTCTGATAGGTCCTTTAATTATTCAGTATACTCAAAAAATAAGTTGATAGTGAATCACCTGAAAATTGTAGTGTCTGCCATCAAAAATATTCATAAAATGAAAATTCATAAAACAGCAGTAAATACCTTATATGGGGGTTTCTCTAGAGAAATGCCCTATAGCTGCTGGCAGAAACTTTGTGTGCAACTGAGGCAACTTCTAGGCAATTTCAGTGTTTTCCATTAGATCCCTTGCATCCTTCAGTTCAAGACGCAGAGTAATGTAAAGCAAATTGGCCTTGAAGTCTTGTAGCTTTATAAAATCAGTATGAAATTGTTTTTAAGTAACTCCTTTTTTGCTTCCCTTCTTAGAGTTGCAGTGATTTTATAATAAACAGAACTTTTTCTTTGCTTAATATGTTAATTATTTTATAAGTAGGTAATATTAAAAACAAAGAAATGAAATATATATATTATGAAAGTATAAAAGTTAGACTAGTTTTCTTTTCTTTTTTTTTTAAAGGTTTTATTTATTTATTTGACAGAGAGACACAGCAAGAGGGAATACAAGCAGGGGGAGTGGGAGAGGGAGAAGCAGGCTTCCTGCTGAACAGAGAGCCTGATGCAGGGCTCAATCCCAGAAACCTGGGACCATGACCTGAGCCGAAGGCATGCTTAATGACTGAGCCACCCAGGCACCCCTTTCTGGTTCTTTCTAATAAGACATTTGCTTAACTTCTTTCATAAGACTTGGATTTCACGATTTGAAGTGGAAGTCCTTTTTGAAAAAGTCTTAAATATTTTTTCCCAATATTCTCAGGGATGGCAAATCTTTGTCCTTTGAAAGTAGGTTAGATTTTTTTCCCTCTTTTTTTAACTATCAAATCATTCAAGGACACTTCCAGTGAGATAAGTTTTTTCTGTTGTTCATAAAAGAAGGGAGAAGTAGAAAGAGACAAGGGCAAACTCATCTGGATATGTGTATTTTTGGTTTGTTTGGATAAAAAAACACCAACAGTCTCATTGTTTAATTGCCATATCTAATGTGTAATTTGAGGTTATATTTTAGGATATCAAGCAAACAAAATTTAGTGAGGATCACGTGTCTTTTTCTTATTACTTTATAGGTATGTACTCGTGAAGAACAGGATATTTTACAGCGTGACTCTAACAAGAGCCAGAAACTGCTGAAGAAGCTAATGTCAGGTAGGCAGCAATCTTCTGATTGGATCATCGTGGTGTTGGATACGTTTTGTTGTATCTATTATTATTTCTTTCTTGTATCCTGGTATGCAAGATGCAGTTTATTCACTCATTTATTCTACAGTCATTTTTTTAAGTTATTAAAACCACCTAGGGTGCCTGGGTGGCTCAGTGGGTTAAAACCTCTGCCTTCGGCTCAGGTCATGATCTCAGGGTCCTGGGATCGAGGCCCGCATTGGGCTCTCTGCTCCGCAGGGAGCCTGCTTCTTCCTCTCTCTGCTTGACTCTCTGACTACTTGTAATCTCTCTCTCTCTGTGTGTCAAATAAATAAATAAAATCTTAAAAAATAACAAAAAACCAAAAAAAAAAACAAAAACCCACCTAACATTGAGCAAAAAACTACTAATAATTACACTGGATTATAACCCAAAGAATAAAATTAATGTCCTGAATTAAATGAATAAGTTAACAAATGGGAAAGAAGGGACAGCTCTTTATTATAGAAGAATTCCAGTTATTGCCATGAATGAATGAGGGTTATAGAAAAATCACAATTTAGAATACCACAGTAGTAGTAATTGCCATGGGCAAGATCCACTAATGGATACTAACATTGTTGGATGAAAAGTTTAAGAATAGGATATTTGCAAGGTCATGAAAACCCAGGAAAGGCTGAAGAATTATCACAGATTAGAGGACACTGAGGAGACATGACAGCTAACTGCCATGTGGGATTCTGAATTTGATTCCAGAACAGGAAGATTTGTTAATGGCAAAAATGTTGGAATCCAAATAAAGACTGTAATTTAGTTAATAGTATTGTACTAAGGTTAATTTCTTTGGATAATTATACTATGGTTATGTAAGATAAGGTATTAACTTTAAGGGAAGCTGACTGAAAGTTATAGAGAAGTCTTCTTTTTTTTTTTTTTTCAACTCTTTTCTAAGTCTTCTATAGTTGTAAAACACATGATAAAAATAGTTCAGGACCAGGCACCTGGCTGGCTCATTTGGTGGAGCATGCAATTCTTGACCTCAGGGTTATGAATTTGAGCCCCATGTTGGGTGTAGAGATTACTTAAATAAAAACTTAAAAAAAAGATCTTATATTTTTAAAATTTAAAAAATTTTTATTTACTTATTTATTTATTTTATAGATTTTATTTATTTGCAAGAGAAAGAGCAGGAGTGGGTGAAGGGACAGAGGAAGAGGGAGAGCAGGCTCCCTGCTGAGCAGGGAGCCACATGTGGAGTTTGATCCCATGACCCTGAGATCATGACTCCAGTGGAAGGCAGGCACTTAACTGACAGAGCCACCCAGGCGCCCCAAGATTTTATTTTTAAATTTACAACTATGCAAATTTTTGTTTTTGCTTTAGTTCATAGTTGTGGTTTTTTTTTAAGATTTATTTATTTTAATTAGCAATAATCGCGCCTCGGATAAACTTCATTGGCTACGATACTGCCACTGTGCAAAGCTAGATTTATTTGTTTTAGAGGGAGCTCACACACAAAAGCCGTGGCGGGCGACAGTGAGAGGGGAAAGGGAGACAGAATCTCAAGCAGATGCCCCACTGAGCATGAACAAGCCAACTCGGGCTTGGCTTGATCCCAGTACCCTGTGATTATGATCTGAGCTGAAGTCAGGAGTCAACCACTTAACTGACTGAGCCACCCAGGCACCCCCATTTTTTTTCAGTCTGACGCTCTCCCAACTGAGCTATCTCGGCCGCTCATCCCATTTTTTTTTTTTAATAAAGATAGATTGATAGGTATTATAAAGTAGTGATCATAGTTCATATAGAATTTTGTGTTTCCCTTTTTTCAAGTAGTATTTTATAATTAGTTTCTTTTTTTTTCTTTTTAAAGATTTTTATTTATTCATTTGACACAGAGAGAGAGATTACAAGTAGGCAGAGAGGCAGGCAGAGAGAGAGGAGAGAGGAGGAAGCAGGCTCCCTGCTGAGCAGAGAGCCCGATGTGGGCCTCAATCCCAGGACCCTGGGATCATGACCTGAGCCGAAGGCAGCGGCTTTAACCCACTGAGCCACCCAGGAGCCCTATAATTAGTTTCTCTGTAGCTATCCATTCTTCATATTTACTGTTTTTAGTGGCTAAAAATAGTCTGTTAACTTTAATTATTATAATTTCATCATCTACTTTCCAATTACTGGAGATTTTTTTTTTAAAGATTTTATTTATTTATTTGACAGAGATCACAAGTAGGCAGAGAGGCAGGCAGAGAGAGAGGAGGAAGCAGGCTCCCTGCCAAGCAGGGAGCCCGATGCGGGCCTCGATCCCAGGACCCTGAGATCATGACCTGAGCCGAAGGCAGAGGCTTTATTTAACCCACTGAGCCACCCAGGCGCCCTCAAATCTCTAATCTTAAAAGAGAGTTTTGACAGGACTTTGAACAGGCCCAGAGTTTGAATAAAGAGAAAGGTCAGCCTTTAGTATAACCTCATTTTCTTAACACATCTTAGGTGTTGGTTTTATCATAATTTATGGCTCTCTTTTCTGGGATATATAAATTTTTGGTTTGCTGTCACACAGGGGATGACACATGGGCCAAGGAATAAATGTGGGCTCATTAGACCTAAGTTGAAATTTTGTTTCCACCTTCTAATTTCTACCTGAGTGACTCAATAAGTTTATTATTGCCTCTGAACTTCAGTTTCTTTTTCTGTAAAGATAATATAAACTGTCTTACACAGTTATTGGGAGAATTAAATAATGTAATATATCAAGTGGCTTAGCATCATTATAATAAGTTTTCAGTATTCATTTCTATCCCTTTCCTGCAATTTCTACTCTTGTCTTCCATTATTTAGTGTTTAGTTTTGCTATGTGAAAGTATATTTAAAGATCATAGTCAGCTTTTCATTTATAATGCATGTTTTTACATTGTTTAACAGTTTACATGTTAAACATGTTTTTATATTGTTTTATATATGTTTTATATTGTTTAACAGTTTGGTACCCTTAGTGATCCAAATTTCCATATGGGAAGAAATAGATCCTATTGTATACTAAGAACTGCTTCTGCGTCAAGCCATGATTGATGCTTGATAAGTAAAGCTTGGCCTGTGTTATTTGTTTTTCATTGACGTGAAGACCATCAGCCATCTGGAGCAGAGCCAGATCTTCTGATACTTTGTTCTTTGCTGCCCAGTGATGCAACTAATTTATTTTATAGACTAACACCTATTTGGTTTCCTTATTGAATTTCAGGGACGGAGAATTCTGGAAAAGTGGACATCTCTACCAAGGACCTTCTTCCTCATCAAGAATTGCGAATTAAGTCTGGTCTGGAGAAGGCTATTAAGCATAAAGACAAACTGTTAGAATTTGACAGAACTAGGTATGATATGGTTAGAATAACAAATGCTAAGCAATAGCCTGGTCTATAAATTCTGGCCATTAAAACATTTATTCTGCCACTTGATACCTTTCTAGGGTAGAGTATGGAAGATTCACAGCAAAAGAAGTGTTCCGCTACATATGAGGCCTACATCTTGTTTTGTTTTGTTTTGTTTTTTAAGATTTTATTTATTTGACAGAGAGAGATCACAAGTAGGCAGAGAGGCAGGCAGAGAGAGAGGAGGAAGCAGGCTCTCTGCCAAGTAGAGAGCCCGATGTGGGACTCGATCCCAGGACCCTGAGATCATGACCTGAGCCGAAAGCAGAGGCTTTAACCCACTGAGGCACCCAGGCGCCCTACATCTTGTTTTTTAATTCATGTTTGAATGAGATAGGCTCCCACCAAGTGGATGTTACCCTGCAACATTTTTTGTATTTTTGGCAGATGCTTGTATACCCCCAGAAAGTTGATTTGTTTTGACAAAATTCCCCAGTGTTCCACTTGTAGCCATTCATTCTGTCAGTCAGCTTATGTTAGAGTGCTTACCCTGTGCAGACTGCTATAAGAAATTGCCTCTGGGAGAGTGTAGGTAGTGGCATATCATAGGAAGGCATGATTTATCCTTCCTTTCCTTTGACGCTCAATTTGTTTCCTGATTTAATGATCATTATATTAAATGTCCCTAAATTGGTTTTTTCACTCCTACACATTTGTCATTTAGTCCATTGACTTTTGTTTAGGAGACAGTTTTATTGATTTGTTAATTCTGTTTTTTATTTCTTACATGGTTTTTCTTCTTTTGGACATAATATGTATTCAGAGCCAGTTAGTGGTAAAATTGTTTAAATAGGACTTATACACTCATTTATCAAACGGCTGTGTGAGAATCTGTGAGGGTCCTTGGAGAACCCTGAATCTTTTCCTTATTGTACCTGACCTGGGAGTCTTTTCTGAGCATTATAATCCTTTGGTTAGACAGGCTTCCTCCTTCCAAACCATTTGCTATAAATCTGAGATATAACTTTGAAAGCTACTTCTTAAGTAAGCCCGTCACAAAGGTTTTTAACTCATATTTACTCTTAATCCTTTAAATATCACTTCTGTCCCTATTCAGTAAAATTTTATCACTAGAAATAGAATTGGCAATGGAGTACACTTCTAGGTAAATAGAAACTAGAAAAGGGTCTCTCCTTGCTAATATTGCCTCCTTTTCTTGTGTGTTCCAGGGTACCAGTTTCATTATTTGGGTTCGCATGTAGGACCAGTTTTCTCCTGAGCCCCCTGAAACCTCCCACTCTCAGTCTACTTAAAAACTTGCATAATTCCAGCTGTGTGCTGAAAAATTGAAATCAATATATGAATCTAATTTCAGTATTTCCCTATGCCTGTGTATATCACTAATTTTCATTATGCACAAAGTCAGTTGTGACTGGATTTGTTCGTTTTGAGTAGTCACTTAACTTCTTTGAGCCCCAGGCTCATTATCTATAGAATGAGAGAGTTGGGTCATCAAAATTCCTTCTGGTTCTCAGTTTCTTTGTTGGTATGATCTTAGGAATAGGCCTGATTGTTATATCTTAGAATTTGAGAAGTGTTTTAGTGAGGAACTGGAGATAGGTTTGGGGGACAGGAGGTAGAAACTGGCTTATAGTAGTAGAGTAGTAGGATGTCCTAAGAGTAAGCCATGGGACTTAAACAGTCCAGGATAGCATTCCTTAGTTTCTAAGGGAGAGGGCAACAGTTGGGCTTAGCAAGAATAGACTAGGCCCCAGTAGTAGAGGGGCTATATATTGAATAAGCTGCCGAGACATGAACTCAGATGTAGCGAAACCTGGTGGAAGCCCAGTTATGGCTGGACTAGTTAAAAAAAAAAAAAAAAAAGGTAGAAGGATAATGGGTTATGATGCTATGTCTTTTTCTTCCTGGGAGTGAGATTAGTTTTAGGAGCTGAACTGAGACTGCAGTAGGGATAAGATATATGCAGAAGCTGGGAACCAAGCAGAGCTTGACCTGATTTTGGAACTTTTTCAGGCATCTATATTTGAGGTAATAATCTCAGGATATCAAGTCCCTGTTTTATTAACAGGTAACCCAATTGACATGTGTTCTGTTTTTTACCTCCTTAGCATTCGAAGGACCCAAGTCATTGATGATGAGTCAGATTACTTTGCCAGCGATTCTAACCAGTGGTTGTCTAAAATTGAGCGGGAGACTCTGCAAAAGCGAGAGGAGGAGCTGAGAGAATTTCGACATATGTCTCGGCTCTCTAAGAAAATCACCATTGACTTTGCAGGCAGGAAGATCGTGGAAGATGAAAATCCACTAGCAGAGTATCACAGCAGGTAAGTAGTCAGCACCAGAAAGGGTTTGGGAGGGAGCAGTTTGACTGTAAGGGATTTGCCCCCTGTCATGGATCTGTTATTTGTTTATTTTATTTTATTTTTAAAAAGATTTTCTTTAGGGGCGCCTGGGTGGCTCAGTGGGTTAAAGCCTCTGCCTTCAGCTCAGGTCATGATCTCAGCATCCTGGGATCGAGGCCCGCATCGGGCTCTCTGCTCAGCAGGGAGCCTGCTTCCTCCTCTCTCTGCCGCCTCTCTGCCTACTTGTGATCTCTCTCTGTCAAATAAACAAATAAAATCTTAAAAAAAAAAAAAAAGATTTTCTTTATTTGAGAAGAGAGAGAGAGAGCATGAGCAAGAGGAGGGATGGAAGGAGAGGGAGAAGCAGACTCCCCTGCCGAGCAGGGAGCCTGATGTGGGGCTCAATCCCAGGACCCTGGGATCATGACCTGGACAGAAGGTAGATGCTTAACTGACTGAGCCACCCAGGCACCTCTATTTTTATTGATTTTAAAAATAATATATTCACTTGGAATAGTTGTAAGAGTAACTAAGAAAATTTTGAAAATGAACAGTGAGGGAAACTTACCTTCTAGATAATTGCTGTAGTTTGATAAACTTTTTAAAACAATGAAGTACAGTTTGGGCATGGGAGAAGATCAATGAAATGTAAAGGAATCCAGAAACAAACTTGCATTGTGTGTGCTTGTGTCTACAGGTATATAAATTAGTAATTGAAACAGGTAACATAGGGCGCCTGGGTGGCTCAGTGGGTTAAAGCCTCTGCTTTCGGCTCAGGTCATGATCTCAGGGTCCTGGGATCGAGGCCTGCATCGGGCTCCCTGCTCGGCAGGGAGCCTGCTTCCCCCCCTCTCTCTCTGCCTGCCTCTCTGCCTCCTTGTGATCTCTCTCCCTCTGTGAAATAAATAAATAAAATCTTAAAAAAAAAAAAATGGAAAAAGAAACAGGTAACATAGGTATTAGTAATTGAAACAGGGAGAAGTAGGCCTCCCTCTCTTTTTTTTTTTAAAGATTTATTTATTAGAGAGTGTGCGCATGTGTGCTCGAGTATGGGTAGGGACAGAGGGACAGGAAGAGGGAGAGAATCTCAAGCAGATCCCTGCTGAACATGGAGCCTGACATAGGACTCCATCCTACGACCCTGAGATCATGACCTGAGCCAAAATCAAGAGGCGGACACTTAACTGACTGAGCCACCTGGGTGCCTCTGAACCAGGTAGCATTTCTAAATAGTAAGGAAAGGGTTAAGTATATGATGGGATGATTGGGCACCAACTTGGAAAAAATCTACATTAGACCTCTACCTCAAACCATACTGGGATAGTAAGTTTGACTAAATAGTTAAATGTATAAGAAATAAAAGGATGGGAAAGAAATAAGGAAATATAGGAGAATATAGGTACAGTCTTGGTGTAATAAAGCTCTTTCAAAGCAAGATACAGAACTCAGAAATAAAAAAGACAAGGTGGGTGCTTGGGTAGCTCAGTGGGTTAAAGCCTCTGCCTTTGGCTCAGGTCATGATCCCAGGGTCCTGGAATCGAGCCCAACATGGGGTTCCCTGCTCAGCGGGAGGCCTACTTCTCCCTCTCCCACTCCCCCTGCTTATGTTCCCTCTCTCACTCTCTCTCTCTGTCAAATAAATAAAATATTTTAAAAAAGAAGAAAAATATAAAATGCTAGTTAAAAGGGAAATGCAAATTTTAAAACATATCATTAAATTGGCTGAAATAAAAAATACACATATATAAAATATTACATAATCTGTGAGTGTAGGAAAATGAATATGCTCTTTTACTATGGATGGGACTATTAAAATGGTACAGCCTCAATGCCAAGAGTGAACCCTAATGTAAAGTATGAATTTTGGGTGATAATGATGATTAATTTTAACAAATGTACCACTTAAGTGAGTAATGGTTGATCATGGGGGAAACTGTGGATGTATGGGGGCAAGGAGTATATGAGAAATGTGTAAACCTTCTGTTCAGTTTTCCTATGAACTTAAAACTGCTCTAAAAAATAAAGCTTAATGAAAAAATTTCCATCATGGCCAATTTCAGGTTATCAACATGAAGTCACTGAATGTAGAGTTCAGACATACGTTATTGGCTCCAGCATAGCACTGAAAAGAAAGGACAGGATCTCACTCCCTGTTTTCTTTTTTGCAAATGGCATGGGTGCCTGCCTGCCTGCCTGCCTTCCTGCCTTCCTTTCTTCCTTCTTTCCTTTCCTCCTGCCCTTCCTTCCTTTCTTCCTTCTTTCCTCTCTTACCCTCACCCCCTCTTTCTCTTTCTTTCTCTGTCCCCCTCACTCTCCCTCTCAAACACACACACACAAGTAGATATTGGTAAACATAGTAATGCTTGCCACAAGGTCCAATCCTTGGCCTTCTCTTTCAGATCTGGCAAATGCATCATAGAATTTTCCTAAGCAAAGCTTATTTTCTCCATAAAAGAAATTCTACCACTAACTTCAAAATAATTATTCGTTCTCACCAATTACATACTTGATACATAGATATCAAGAAAAAAATAAAATTATTTTTGGGTGATGGGTTTAAGAATTTTTAATTTTTTCCCACTAATTTTTATTTTCCAGTTATAAATTGCCTTTATAATAATAAAATAAATTTTGTGTTCAATATAAAGTGGTACAGCCTTTTAGAAGTGAAATTGGACAGTATCTCAAACTGTATCGTATATTATGCATACTTTTTGATTTGTCAGCTATAACCAGATAGCAAGATGCTAGTTTCTTCATCCCTTTCTCAACATCTTAAAAAAATATTTGCCCTATTGATACATGAAAAATGATATTTATTTCATCAGAACTTTTATTCACATTGCTTTGCTTTGGTTGTATGCTGGTAATTCTGAACATTCTAAAAATGTGTTGATTAGTTTTTTGTATTCTTTTATAGATTCTAGAGTTACAGATATACTTCCCATTTGTTATGTCTCAAATCTGTTTCCTTCCTTCAGATCCCACTGTCTCTCCCCGCCCTTATTTTATGTACTCACCTCTTCCCTCAAAAAAAAATTTTTTTTAAGATTTTATTTATTCATTTGACAGAGAGAGAGATTACAAGTAGGCAGAGAGGCAGGCAGAGAGAGAGGAGAGAGGAGGAAGCAGGCTCCCTGCTGAGCAGAGAGCCCGATGTGGGCCTCGATCCCAGGACTCTGGGATCATGACCTGAGCCGAAGGCAGCGGCTTTAACCCACTGAGCCACCCAGGCGCCCCAAAATTTTTTGTTTTTCTTTTATTTTTCTTTTCTTTTCACTTCATGCCTATGTTTCTGCTTTTTTCCTTGGTTTGGAAATTTCTCCCCCGATCTTCGCCTTTGAAGTGTCTGCCTACTTGGTACAACACGTGGGATGATAATAGCAATAATTGTAATTGTATCGTAGTAATAGCTACATCCTTCCATGTTTTGTTCATCATCTTCATAGCTGTTTTAAACCTGCCATTTAGAGTCAAAGCTTGTCGAAGGCAAGAACCAGGTCCTCCACACTTACTTTTCTTCTTAAGTAGGCTCCATGCTGGGCTCAATGTGTGGCTGGAACTCATGACTCTGAGGACTCTGAGGTTAACACCCAAGCTGAGATCAAGAGTCCAGTGCTTAACCGACTGAGCCACCCAGGCACCCCTCCTTCACACTTTTAAGTTGCCTTGCATATCAGAGGTCCTAACCAATATCTCTTTATTATATTTAATTGACCTTTCCTACTGGTAAAGTCTTTTCACTATGTTGTGCCTCACAATTATCCTTATCCACAAACATTTGTCAAGCATCTGACAGGGACATGGAGTACAGCACCAAGTAACACGGAGGTATCAAGTAGAATAAGTTACAAGTTCCTGCAGGACCTATGATCTCTTACTAACCAGTAAGATTAGTTCTATGGTCTTTAAATTAATAATCATCACATTCCTTTGTACGTTTAGAGCCAAAATAAATAACAAACACCATAGGCACGGGATAACACGGGATGTATCCAGTGACTGTTTAACTAGTCGGTGTTATAGGACTTCAGAAAAAGGAGTAAGCACTTTTGTGCTGGGCCAGTAGAGGGCCTCATTAGAACTTCTGGGCCTTGAAGCAAGGATAGAATCCAGGTCAGCATGGAGAAGTGGAGAGGGACTTCTGAGTGGGCAGAAGAGTAATTGAATGTGTTGAGTAAATAGGCTGCTATAGAATACTCTTCTGTGGGTCACACTATTTCTAGGCATGTTTTCTAATCTTGGCTTTGTTACACAGATGAATGATTGTAGTATGCCCTATTTTTTTAGTGTTCTGGAACTTTTATAACTCATATTCCTTAGAGTTCTTGGAGTGAAGAGAAGGAAGTTGGTGGTGGGGAGTAGGGAAGATCATCCATGGACCCCTCTTTGAAATTCAAATTTTATCATTGTTGAAGGATTTTATGTTGTGGTAAGTAAAGATATTGTGAGCAAAGAACATTACCAATTATTGCATCCTTTGGTTTGTTATCACAGACTAGATGAGACAATACAGGCAATTGCCAATGGAACCTTGAACCAACCACTGACCAAATTGAATAGATCTTCTGATGAGCCTTTGGGAGTTCTGGTGAATCCCAACCTGTACCAGTCCCCTCCCCAGGTTAGTTGACCTTTTCTCTAGATGGTAATGAGAGGATTTTGGGCCCAGATATTTCTTCTTTCAAGTGTACCTGTTTCATAGGCTTTAGATACCAATCTGCTTTTTCAACACACCTGCCAACCTTATTTTCGGGACCAAGTTTTTTCCAATTTTTTGCAGCACTTCTAACAAGTTAACCTATATTATCTTTCAAGTATTTCCGAAGAGAGGGTTTTTAAAAGTAAGATTTAGACAATAATCCCATGGTCCTTTTGTAAAAGGCGAAAGATTTATGCGATCTGAAGAGAAACCAGAGTATCCCATGGTCCTTTTGTTAATGTTCTTTCTCTACCTTTTATAGAATATGGGTAGTCCTATGGAATGGTGTTTTAAATTAATACGTTCATTGTTGTCATTCATTTTTTCCATCATACATTGAGCGTCTGCTGTGTGCAAGCATAGTTGTAAGTGATAAACTGTCAGACAGCTTCTATCCTCAAAAAACTCATGGATTAGTAGGAGAAAAGATTACATAAGCAGCTCTAATACTAACAGAAATTTAAATAAAGTATGGTGGAAACCCAGAGGAGGGAAACAGTCCTTCCAGTTGAGAAGAATAAAAGAGGCTTTTATAGGGAAGCTACATTCATTAATCATAAATATCCAAGAAAATAAATGTTTGGGGATGGTGGGGAAAAAACATTCCAAGCAGAACGAACTGTAGGAATAAAGCATGGGTACATGAAAAGATGGCCTGTATATTTATGGAAAAATGAATTTAGCTGCTTAGATAGTACTTATCACAGGGATTATCCTGAGAAATGGAGTAAGGTTAGGTAGGTAGAACCAAATCGCTAAAGAGTTTAAACGCTTAGGAAATTTTCACATTTTTGTTTTTAAGTAAATGTGAGCCATAGAAGGTTCTTATGTAAAGAGATGCAATCAGAGCAGGGCTTTAATTGGAGTAACTCCGGTGCCTAACTGGAGATACTCATGCAGCTCTGTATACATGCCAGGTTCTTTGCCAGGTGCTAGGAAATTAAAAAGTGTAAAGGCCCAGCTCCTGTCTTTAAGGACTTCAGATTTCCTGGGAAGATGTGTTTGGATACAAATAATTTCAGTTCCTTAAGATAGTTGCATATAACACTATATGTTAATTGTACTTCAATTTAAAAAAAGAAAATTGCAATGACAGACACATGTTGTGCATAGAGTAGGGCTTCAAGAAAGAGTTCATATATGTACTAGAGGAGTCACCAAAGAAAGAGTGTTTGAGAGAAGACCTAAAGGATGAATAACAATTTTCAATGAGACAAATCTAGGGAGGGAATTCCAGGTAGAAGATACAACATGTACAGAAGGCTCAGCAGCTTAGTAGCATTGTAGATTTGTTAGAACCAGAAGTAACTAAGTATTTTTAAAAGTTAAGATGAAAAAAAAAATGATGGACTGGTAGGTAGCTGTATTAGTTTCCTAGGGCAACTATAACAAAGTATTACAGTTAATTGGCCTAAAACAACAGAAATTTATTCTCTTACAGTTCTGTAACCAAAGTCAAGGTATTGGCAGGGCCACACACTCCCTGTGAAGGCTCTACAGGAGAATACTTCCTTGCCTCTTTGAGTTTCTGGTGGCCCCAGGCATCCCTTGGTTCGTAGCTACATCATTCTGATGTCTGCCTCCGTCTTCACGTGGCCTTATTCCCTGTATGTTTTTGTCTCTATGTGTTCTTCCATTTTATAAAGGCACCAGTCATTGGATTTGGGGTCCAACTTAACCTAGCATGACCTTATCTTAATTTGATTGCATCTGCAAAGATTATTTCCAAGTAAGGCCACTTTCACAGGTTCTGGATAGACGTGTTAGGGGGGTTACTACTCAACCCTGTTCAGTAGGCAACATCTTACCATGAAAGCCTTTATGTCTCATGTTGAGGAGTCTGGTTTTATTCCAAAGCAGGCAAAGAGAAGTCATTAAAGAATTTTAGCAGAAGATTGGCATGACTTCCATGCCTGTATAGAGAACAGATTGGAGGGAGGAGTGAGACTAGAAGCAAGGAAATTCCATGGGCGCCTGGGTGGCTCAGTGGGTTAAAGCTTCTGCTTTTGGCTCAGGTCATGATCTCAGCATCCTGGGATTGAGGCCCGCATCGGGCTCCCTCCTCAAATCGGGGAGCCTGCTTCCTCCTCTCTCTCTGCCTGCCTCTCTGCCTACTTGTAATCTCTCTCTCGCTCTGTGCCAAATAAGGAAATAAATAACCTTTAAAAAAATAATGAAATGTTGCTTTAAAAAAAAAAAAAAGAAGGAAATTCCTAAGAAGGTTATTGCAGTAGTGCAGTGGGGAGGTAATGAGGGGCCAGGTCAGTGTTGTAACACTGGTAGGGCACCAGAGAGTTTTGTAAAGGCTAAAAATGTAGATGAGGAGACCAGTTACTAGAGTCTATAATAATATTATTGAAAGATAACAGATTAATTTAGGAAAGTGGCTGTGGATAGAGAAATAGGTAATATAAACTAGAAATGTAGTAGAGCTAAAACAGAGAATGTGTGCCTCAAAATTGTTCAAACACTAACATGTTTAGGAAACCACTTATTTCCCCCGTAAAGGATGAGTCTTTTCTGGGTATTCGCAGTTAAGGACTTCTATCCCTATGTAATATTTATTCTATTTATGTTTGTCTTCTACTAGGATTATAAGTTCCTTGAAAGAAAGAACTGTATCTTTTTTATACTTAATGTGCTTCACATAGTCAAGTATTCAGTAAATGTTTATTTTTTTAAGCTATGATGCGGCTGATTAGAATCATAAAACTTTATTACAGAAAGATTAGTAGAGATTAACTTATTCCAACCCCCTCATTTTATGGTTGAGAAAACTGAAACTGTTAGACGTTAAACCATTGTTTAGAATCTCTAAACTACTACTCTAGTTTTTTTCCCCCTATAAATTATCAAATAAAAAGTCAAAAGCTAAGAAAACTGAACTAACCCCAAACTTTATCATCTTAATAAGGGTTTTATTTTATTTTATTTTATTTTTGGAGCCTTCAGTCTTCTTGTTCTGGAAGAAACATTAACCTTTGTCATTCTGTGACAGAACTACTCCCAGGATGAATCAGTTTGCTCTATTACCTCTATCCTCTAATTTTCTCTTCTCTTTATGTGATGGGAGCCTTGTTTCAATAGTGCTTGCTCCGTCCTGTCTTTTAAGGGACAAGTTCATTTCAGGGTAAGAGAATAAATACATCATGCCTCCAGTAGAACTGCTGCCAGTGATGGTATCTGTTTGGCTTTATCATGATGCCAGCATATGACTCTGCCCCTAAGCACATGAAAAGTGTGTGGACCAAAATGTTGAACCATCATTCAATGGAATTATATTGGGAAATTGTCCAAAATCTAGTATGGATGATTAATAAATATAAAGTGGGAATAATTACAGACCTCATACTTGGTCTATTAGTTGTTTTGTTGCTGGAATTAGGAAGCTATGTATGGAAATTTCAACATTCTAATTATCTTTTAAGATGGGACTTTGTTATCATACAACTCCTACTGAATTTATACCTACTACCTTTTTTGGCCTTGTTTCAGATAAAGATGGGATAAACTTTAAAAAAACTGTGCCCAGTATGATTTCTTCATTATAAACATTCATCTCATTTTGTATATCTACCCCAGGTTCTTTCCTTGTCAGACAGAACTATATGTTTGGTTTCTTTTTTGTGTAGTGGATAGACCAGACAGGTGCAGCCTCACAGAAGAAGGTTTTCCATGCAGCAGGATCGGACCTAGAATTCAACTCCTATCGGCACCAGCTGCGAATCCAGGACCAAGAATTTCAGGAAGGCTTTGATGGTGGCTGGTGCCTCTCTATGCATCAGCCCTGGGCTTCTCTGCTTGTCAGAGGGATCAAAAGGTAAGGATGGAAATGAATCTTAGCAGTGGAAGATTTTACAGTGACATAAACTTGATTTAGAATTATGAATTGGGAAGGTTCCTGGGTGGCTCAATCAGTCAAACATCTGACTCTTGATTTCGACTCAGGTCATGATCTCAGGGTTATGAGATGGAGCCTCACGTTGGGCTCTGTGCTGGACATGAAGCCTGCTTAAGATTCCCTCTTCCCCCCACCGCCCACCAACCTGTCTCTCTCTCTTAAAAAAATAAAATCTATATATCAATATCTGATCTCTATATATACATATATATATGGATTCGAATTCATTTTCCCCACTCCAGTGATGATTTATAATTCTGTTCACATAGAAGTTTCAGCAATATATTCATGTTATTAATTTGGTAGTAGTGTTTTTACTGAATAGCTTAAAAAAACCTGAGGTTCAGAAAACTAAGAATACTAGTCATAACAAAGAATAGAATACCATTTTTTCATCTCTGGAAGAAAGTCTTTTTTTTTTTTTTTTTTTAAGATTTTATTTATGTGTCGAAGAGAGAGAGCACAATCCTGGGGAGCCGCAGGCAGAGGGAGAAGTGGCAGGCAAGATGCCAGATATGGGACTTGATCCCAGGATTCTGGGATCGTGACCCAGGTCAACCAAGTCTAAGGCAAATGCTTAACTGACTGAGCCACCCAGGCATCCCTGGAAGAAAGTCTTTTGATAAGACTTGACTTTGTAATATACCACTCAGCAACATTAATAGTTTGAGCCTATTTGAAATTTAATGTTTTTATACCTATTTATTAATTTTCTTAATACATCAGCCCAACTGTGGTTTTGTTTTTCTATCATATATCTAAATACTAATCTGGGTAACCATATCAAGAAACCACAAATTCCTTTTCTACAGAAATTGTGGGATTTAGTAAGAGTTAAGTAGAATTATTACAGAGTTGAGTCATTGTACCTATTAATGGTCAGAACTTACTGTTCTATGGCTTCATGTTTCTTTTTTTTTTTTTTAAAGATTTTATTTATTCATTTGACACACAGAGAGAGATTACAAGTAGGCAGAGAAGCAGGCAGAGAGAGAGGAGAGAGGAGGAAGCAGGCTCCCCGCTGAGCAGAGAGCCCGATGTGGGCCTCGATCCCAGGACCCTGGGATCACGACCTGAGCCGAAGGCAGCGGCTTTAACCCACTGAGCCACCCAGGTGCCCGGCTTCATGTTTCTTAATTCAGTTTTAAAAAATAGGGTTTTTTGGAGTGCTTGGCTAGCTCAGTTGGTAGAGCATGTGACTCTTGATCTTGGGGTTGTAAGTTTGAGCCCCCATTGGGTATAGAGATTACTTAAAATCTTTTAAAAAATAAAATAAAATAATAGGTTTTTTTCTGCTTTTATAAATACAAATAGAAAATTGGAAAATACAGTAAAACAGCTTGAAAAAGATCACGTATAATCCCACCACTTAGAAACAGCTACTGTTAGGGCCACCTGGGTGGCTCATTCGTTAAGCATCTGCCTTCCGTTCAGGTCATGACCCCAGGGTCCTGGGATCGAGTTCTGCATCAGGCTCTGCTCGGCGGGAAGCCTGCTTCTCCCTCTCCCACTCCCTCTGCTTGTGTTCCCTTTCTTGCTGTGTCTCTCTCTGTCAAATAAATAAATAAAATCTTAAAAAAAAAAAGATTTTCTTTATTCACTGGGGGGAGGGATGGGAAGAGGGAGAAACAGGATCCCCACTGAGCAGAGAGCCTGATGGCTGCAGGGCTTGGGGCTGGGTCCCAGGACTCTGGGATTATGACTTGAGCCCAAGGCAGATGCATAACCAGATGATAAACCCAGGCACCCCTGTCATGAGGACTTTTAAGATCTACTTTCTTAGCAGCTTTTATTATTATTATTATTATTTTATAAAGATTTTATTTATTTATTTGACACAGAGAGAGATCACAAGTAGGCAGAGAGGAAGGGAGAGAGAGAGGGGGAAGCAGGCTCCCTGCTGAGCAGGGAGCCCAATGCGGGCCTCGATCCCAGGACCCTGAGATCATGACCTGAGCCAAAGGCAGAGGCTTTAACCCACTGAGCCACCCAGGTGCCCAAGGCAGAGGCTTTTAACCCACTGAGCCACTCAGGTGCCCCATTAGCAGCTTTTAAATATACAGTACAGTACAGTATTTTTAAACAATCTTTATTTATTTATTTGAGAGAGAGAGAGAGCGGCAAGGGGGAGTGGCAGAGGGAGAGGGCTTCCCGCTGAGTAGAGATTGCAATGTGGGGCTCAATCCCAGGACCTCTGGATCATGACCCAAACCAATGGCAGATGAAGCCACCCAGTCACCCAATACAATACAGTATTGTTAACTGTAGTTATCAGCTGTACACTACTTTCCCAGGACTTATTTATCTTATAACTGACAGTTTTGACTATCTTCATCCATTTACCTCTGGCAACCACCAATTTGGTGTCTGTATCTATGAGTTTGGTTTTTTTCAGATTCCACGTATAAGTGAGATCATACAGTATTTGTCTTTTTCTGTCTGATTTAGCACAGTGCCCTCAAGGTCCATCCATGTTTTAGAATAAATGGCTGGATTTCCTTTATTTTTATGGCTGAATAATATTCCATCACGCATATATACCACATTTTCTTTATCCATTCATCCATTGGTGGACATTTGGTTGTGTCCTTGTCTTGGCTGTTGTACATAATGCTGCAGCAAATGTAGGGGGTGCAGATATCTTTTTTTTCCCTTTCTATTTTGTCTATTAGAGTTTACTATGCCTAGGCAGTGTCCTAACTCATAACAGTAATAATACTTATATTTAAATAGATTTTTACAGTTTTAAAAGTAGTAGCTTTATGAAAGAGATTAGGCCAGTATTATTACAGTCTTGCACAAATGAAGACTCTTAATGTAAGCAGAAAGTAGCTTTCTCTGAATTACAAAGCCAGTTTGAAGCAGAGATGGAACTAGATTTCAAGTTTTCAGAGTATTTTTTCCATTCTTACCGTGTGAGCTTCAGTCATTTTTCTTCTGAAAGAAAATTTTTTATTGGCATTTAGGATCAATCATTTCTGGTTTGGTGTTTTCATTATTAACTGTGACTTTGCTCCTTCATTAAGGTGCATTACCATTTTTCTCCCCTCTTGAGGGTCAGGCCTTCTTGCTTTGGCTTGTAATTGTTTTATAGTTCATATGTGTAGTGCCATTAGAACAAATGCATGTGAATCTGCTTCTGCTTCAGAGCAGCTGGGCCCTCAGATACCTGTTTTTCTCATTCAGTTTTCTACAATAGGGATATCTTGTCCATCTTCCAAAGCAGAAAACTAAACAGCTTGCCTTCTGCTGAGAAAATCAGAATGTTTACATTTTTCTCATCCTATTTTGGATCTGTGTTATTCAGATTTTGTTACTAAAAAGAACAGAGGAGAAGCATCCAGCCCACAATAACTTATGCCACAGAAATAAAATGGGTGGTTCTGCCACATATGTGAGACCGTTTTCCCAATAACCCTTCAGGTTATTTGGTGTGGAGAAAAGACAGTTAATAATTCATTTATTGATCACCTGCTCTATGCCTGGCACTTTTTCATTTCATCTGTATTGGAAAATGAAGGATATGAGAAAGTCCCTACTTTCCATTATAAGAATTGTGTAATAAGGGTATGTTATCAAGGTGCTTATTTCATTTGGTTGGAACTAAAAGAGGAGCATCCTTTCTTTTCTTTTTTTGTAATTTTTTTTTTTTTTAGATTTTATTTATTTATTTCACAGAGGGAGAGAGATCACAAGGAGGCAGAGAGGCAGGCAGAGAGAGAGAGAGGGGGAAGCAGGCTCCCTGCTGAGCAGGGAGCCCGATGCGGGCCTCGATCCCAGGACCCTGAGATCATGACCTGAGCCGAAAGCAGAGGCTTTAACCCACTGAGCCACCCAGGCGCCCGTAATTTTTTATTTGAGTATACTTGACACACAGCATTACATTAATTTCAGGTGTACAGCTTAGTGATTTGACAAGTTTATACATTATGCTTTGTTCACTACAAGTCCATGTCCCATTACACTGCTACTACAATATCATTGTATTCCTTATGCTCTGCTTTTTATTCCCATGATTTACTCATTCCATAACTGGAATCGTGTACCTCCCTCTCTCCTTCACTCATTTTGCCCAATTCCCCCTCCCCCAGGAACATTTTTTTGTAATCTGTGGAGAGTAATTAAATTCTTTTGAATGCATTTTTATTCCACTTAAAGATTCTTTCAAACTAGTCAAGTTGTTTAATTATCTACAAAGAACTTAATCCTTTATAGAATACTTAGAAAGTATAAATGAAAGTGGTTACAATTTAAAGAGTGAAGATGATAAGTATTTTCATTTGCTTAAATTCTATTAAGGAATAATTATAAAAGTACTATTCTTAGAGATTTATGTGTTGGTGAGGATTTTTCTGTTAGGTTAGAGAACAATTAACAAAGCTTCTAAGAAAATGTTAGCCTTTCACTCAAAGAAGAGCAAGGATTTCCTTTTTTGTGGAACAACTTAGATACCTTGAAAATGTAAGATTTGGGGGTGCCTGGGTGGCTTAGTCGGTTAAGCTTCTGCCCTCAGCTTAGGTCATGATCCTGGAGTCCCAGGGTTGAGACCCTACTCCTCTACATGTCATCGGGCTCAGTGGAGAGTCTAGTTCTCCCTCTACCCCTCCCTCCATTCATGTTGTCTCTCTCTCTCACTTGCTCACTCTCAAATATATAAAACCTTTATTTTATTTTTTTTTTTTAAATAAAATCTTAAAAAAAACAGATTTGGGTGGTAGAAGTTCAAGGCTAGTGAAAGAGCTACTGAGAGCTACTCACAGAGATCAGGTAAAAAAAAGTAGGACCTGGAAGAGCTGAATTGTCTTTGTTCTTTTTTTTTTTTTTAAGATTTTATTTATTATTCATTTGACACAGAGAGAGAGATCACAAGTAGACAGAGAGGCAGGCAGAGAGAGAGGAGAGAGGAGGAAGCAGGCTCCCTGCTGAGCAGAGAGCCCGATGTGGGCCTCGATCCCAGGACCCTGGGATCATGACCTGAGCCGAAGGCAGAGGCTTTAACCCACTGAGCCACCCAGGCGCCCTCTTTGTTCTTATTTTTAAGATTTTATTTATTCATTTGTTAGAGCACGCTCACAAGCAGGAGGGAGTGGCAGGCAGAGAGAGAAGCAGACTCCCCACTAAAAAGGGAGCCCAATATGGAAATCAATCCCAGGACCCTGGGATCATGACTTGGGCCAACAACAGATGATTAACCGTCTGAGCCACCCAGGCATCTGAATTGTCTTTGTTCTGATATTAGGAAAAGCTAGAGAACAGGATTTATGCTCCAGTGAAGGGTATTGTATGTTTTTCACACAAAATACCTCTCTTCTAAACTCTGTTGGTTCAACTGGATGATTTGCTGTATTAAATGAGATCCTCTGGGATACTAGAATTTAGATCCTTCCTACTCAATTTGTAATTGTTTTAAGGGTGGAAGGCAGAAGCTGGTACACTCCTCACAGAGGACGACTTTGGATAGCAGCCACAGCCAAAAGACCCTCCCCTCAAGAAGTCTCAGAACTCCAGAGTACATATCGTGTTCTTCGTGGGAAAGGTAACAGCCATATATTCTCCTTTCAGTATTATTTGATGGAGAGAAGTCATTGTTGTTGATGTTCATTTCCTTCTTCCTATGACTATTTTTTCTGGGGGGGTTGGTATGAGAGGGACTTTTATCTTTGTGTGTTTGTTTAGTGGCACATCATAGATAGCTGTTCAGAGCATTGATTCATCAACCAGTGAAAATAAAAATAAAAATAAAATAAAAAATAAAATAAAATACCAGTTCCTAACACCAGAAGTTGACCAACTGGTTTTAATTTCTTTTTTTGTTGTTGTTGTTTTGTTTTTAAAGTCTCCTCACCTAACAGGGAGCCCAATGGGGGGATCAAACTCATGACCCTGAGATCAAGACCTGAGTAGAGATTAAGAGTTGGATGCTTAACGCACTTGAGCCAGTTTTAATTTCATCTGAGGAAATATTCTTTTTCTTTCTTTCTTTCTTTCTTTCTTTCTTTCTTTCTTTCTCTTTCTCTTTCTCTCTCTCTCTCTTTTTCTCTATTTCTCTCTTTTTTAAATTGTGAGACCAAAATGACTACTATAAACTGGGATCTTTAGATTGGGAAGAACAACTACAGTAAGAATCTTAGCGGGGGAGTGACCCAAATAGATATCTGCTGTGGGATTTGGACAGGTCAGGGTTGGTTGAGTTAAGCAGTGTATTCTGGAAGTCATCCCAAGCACATCAAGTTTGGATCCAAAAAGCCACTTCTGACTCTTAGGTGTCTTCATTTTCTTCCTCTTATCTAACTCATACAGTTGTTTTGAAGGTAGAATGAGAGGATAATTACAGAACTACCTTTAAAAGTTTTTAGGAAACCAAAATTTTAGGAATCAAAAGTTCATGTTTCCTTAAAAGCACATTTTTCTTTTGACTGATATGACTGGCTTGTTTTAAATTTGTGTTGTCTTATTTTTTTTTCTAACTCCCTATGTTCTGTCATTCTTATATTTTTTTACTGTATTTTTTTGGTTTTTCTCTTCACACCTGTAGCTTGTTTCCAAAACCCATCACCACCAAATTCAAGACTAGTCCAGTTGAGTATAGGTGGAATTGATTTGTTTGAAGTTTTAGGGTCCTTGAACTTTGATGGTGTAAGGGTAATTTTTTTTTTTTTATAGCTTAGGATGTGGCTAGAGGACTAAGCCAGCCACTCACTAAATTTTTTTCTAAAATACAAAACAGTTAGGGTGCCTGGGTGGCTCAGTCGTTAGGCGTCTGCCTTCAGCTCAGGTCATGATCCCAGGGTCCTGGGATCAAGCCTCGCATCTGGATCCCTGCTCAGTGGGAAGCCTGCTTCTCCCTCTCCCACTCCCCCTGCTTGTATTCCCTCTCCTGCTGTCTCTCTCTCTCTGTCAAAGAAATAAATAAATAAAACCTTTAAAAAAATAAAAATAAAATACAAACAGTTGTGCTAAATAAAAACATCATTGTTTTCCTGTGTCTACAAATAGATAATAGAGAAAGTGATTTGTTCAGAATTACAATTCTGAATCAGATTCGAGAGTTTCAGGGTCACAAAAAAGGAAATTTATATGATCCTTCTGTTATTTTTGATTCAGATGTGGAATTTCCCAACGACTATCCATCAGGTTGTCTTTTGGGCTGTGTGGACCTCATTGACTGCTTGTCCCAGAAGCAGTTTAAGGATCAGGTGAGTAAAGAGTAATTCTCTTGGACACAGTCTTGGTTTGCTACCATAGTTGACTTGTAGATCCTTCAACACAGAATATGGTGGACATAGTAAGGTGTTAGCAACTGAATTTAGACATGTGAGGATAATGTTTTCAGAGGGAAATACTGGAAAGAGAAAAGATCAGGGCAGAAACAGAAAAAATAATGATGTTTTGGTTTCTGACACATGTACATTTCTGCATGACAAGCTGTTGCCCCAATCAGGCTTTAAAGAGTACAGGGTCCTTATCCTTCCATAAAACTTTGCTGCTTTTGGTAAAGAAACCCTCCTTTTTTTTTTTTTAAGATTTTATTTATTTATTTGAGAGAGAGAGCAAGTAAGAGAGATCATGAGAGGGGAGAAGGTCAGAGGGAGAAGCGGACTCCCTGTGGATCTGAGAGCCCGATGTGGGACTCGATCCTGGAACTCCAGGATCATGACCTGAGCTGAAGGCAGTTGCTTAACCAACTGAGCCACCCAGGGGCCCAAGAAACCCTCCATTATCCCTTAAATTATTTCAGTTAGGTGGTGAGAATAATAGGATTTGTTACTATTTTGGAACATTTGGTCCATACCAGAGAATTCATGATAGGCAAGTATGTTTGAATTCTAATTTCCTGGACTATGCCATATTTGGGATATATTTAAGAGAGCAAGAGAGCATGTGTATGTGCCTGTGTGCATGCACATATATAGGTATGTATTTTTATTTATTTTGATCACTAAAGATTGGACTGACATAACTAGAGTTCATTTTTGAACAGCAGAGGGAGCTGAAGGACTTCAGCTTAATTGGAGAACTGAAATTTAGAGCCCTATGTTTATGCTCAGACCAGCGGAAATCAAAATGGGAAAGTCTATCCCTGGAGCCTGAAGAGTCTGACCCAACAGTATGGTTTTCCTGTTCTTTGAACAGTTGCTTTAGGCAACCACTGTGCCTAGGAAAATGTCCTTCAGTTTCATTTTTCTCAGTAAATTGTTTTCCAG
The DNA here is from genome assembly GCA_002007465.1 of Ailurus styani. NCBI lineage: Eukaryota > Metazoa > Chordata > Mammalia > Carnivora > Ailuridae > Ailurus > Ailurus styani. Next base: position 5,738,851 of record LNAC01000018.1, on the reverse strand, counting down.
ATTTTTTTTTAAGATTTTATTTATTTATCAGAGAGATAAAGAGACAGAGAGAGAGAGAGATCAGATCACAAGTAGGCAGAGAGGCAGGCAGAGAGAGAGGAGGAAGCAGGCTCCCTGCCGAGCAGAGAGCCCGATGTGGGCCTCGATCCCAGGACCCTGGGATCATGACCTGAGCCGAAGGCAGCGGCTTTAACCCACTGAGCCACCCAGGCGCCCTTGTTTCCCAGATTTATTTGCTCTTCAATACTGTTATTACTGTTCGTAAAAAACATTCCTATCTATCTTACTTTCTCTATCCTTTCCTCATAGATTTTAACCAATAGTTAGTATCCCTCAAGTTTTCTTTCATTTTCTTGTGGATTGCCTCCTCAGTCTTTCTCTGTTTACTTTATGTATATGAGTACATTGCATGCATTTTGGCATGAATTTGATCCCTAGACTTTTGTTCTGCCCTTATTACCTGGTCCAAACCTAGGCAAACCGTAGACATGTGGTTGTTTTCAACACTCTTGTGCCTATGCCCCTATGGGTCTTTCACCCATCTTTCCAGAATCTTCTTTGCTCTCTTCCTCCCCCCCCTTTTTTTCAGTCTAAAAGTAAAAATTATAGAAATTCCATACATTGGTATTGGCTTTATAGTTGTTTTTTTTTTTTAAGATTTTATTTATTTATTTGACAGAGAGAGAGAGAGATCACAAGTAGGCGGAGAGGCAGGCAGAGAGAGAGTAGGAAGCAGGCTCCCCACTGAGCAGGGAGACCTATGTGGGGCTCCATTCCAGGACCTGGAGATCATGACCTGAGCCGAAGACAGAGGCTTTAACCCACTGAGCCACCCAGGCACCCAGTTGTTGTTTTTTTAAAAGATTTTATTTATTAGAGAGAGAGCACACCCATGCACCGGGGGAGGGGCAGAGGGAGAGAGAGAAGCAGGGAGCTGACCAGGGAGCCCAATGCAGGGCTCAATTCTAAGACCCTGGGATGGTGACCTGAGCTGAAGTCAGACACTTAACCAACTGAACCAGCCAGGCGCCCCAGGCTTTATAGTTTTAAAGACTCTCAAAGTCATTAAGAGTTTAGTATGATTTAATATGTTATTAATGTATTTCCTTCATAGGATATTTGCATTCTGAAAGGGAACTCAGGAGCATCTGGAAGTGTGGGTGGTGGGATTTGGTGAGGGACCTTCTTTATTATTTGTTGATCAAGCAGACCCCCATCTGATAGAAGGTCAAATGATTTCAATTACTAGACAGCCTATCTTTCTGCCACAGGTTTGTGTAGAGAAGGTTAAGAAAGTGTAATCCTGGGGCGCCTGGGTGGCTCAGTGGCTTAAACCTCTGCCTTCGGCTCAGGTCATGATCTCCGGGTCCTGGGATGGAGCCCCGCATAGGGCTCCCTGCTCAGCAGGGAGCCTGCTTCCCCCTCTCCCTCTGCCTGCCTCTCAGACTACTTGTGATCTCTCTCTGTTGAATAAATAAATAAAATCTTAAAAACAACAACAACAACAACAACTGTAATCCTAGCCTATGGGGTATAGCAAAGTTTATGGGAATTTAAAATCTAATTAACAAAACAAATCTTTTCGGTTTCTCACAGATACCTCTCTTTCAGGTCAGCATGATACTCCTCTTCAAGCTTAGATTCTCTCTTTTATCCTGAGGATGCTGAGGGCAGCACATAGAAATGTAGGAATCCTCCCATATGTTCCCAGCTGGAGGTCCTGGCAACTCTCCCTGTGAATTTTCCTGGTGTATGACATTAGAATATCCCCAAACACCGGAAGCCAGTAGGCTTCATCAAACAGGAATCCCTTACCCATTTTCCCTATGATTAGCTTTTCTGGGGTTTTCCCCCACTGTTTCTTTTCTGTGTTTGGGGGTAGCTCAGGAATGTATTCAGAATTGATACTAGACCTATTTGGAAATTATTTACTGGGCAAGGATCTTTAAAAAGTTGTAGCTTTGGTCTTTGGCTGCCTTTAGAAAATGTCTCAAGCGTCCTTGGTAATCTGCCTGTCCCTGACCTAGGATTCTATCATGTAAGAAATATGATTACTTAGCCTGTTTTACAAACCTTATTCTCATTTCTGTAAGAATGAGTTGAAAGATTAGGAGTAATAGCTCTAGATTAGCATTTCCAAAACTATTCCATGCCTAAGTGTTCTCTGGAGACATAAAAATGGGGGAGGTGATTCTCTATGGACACATACATTTGGAAAATGTATTTGTATCAAATAAATGTATTTGTTTACTGCAAACCTTTTCAGATCCCTTAATATGCTAGTGTGCATTATGACTCTAATACATCTAGTGGATATAACATGCAGTGTTCCAAAAACTTTTAGACCATGAAATGGTCTTTCCCCTCCCCAGCCCATGCATACTACCTAGTTACTAATTGAAGAACTGGTATCTTGTGGTATATATAGCTTAAAAAGTGCTAGTCTACGTATGTTTGGTGTTTTTATTCTCATAGGTCATCTCACTGAGGGAGAATCATCCAGGAATTGGTTTCTTGACCTGTGTCTTCTTTCTGCATGTTCACACTCATTTCTCATCACCCAGCTGAATTACATTTTCTTTGAAACCGGTGTATATCTAGTAATTTTTACTTCAACTGAAGCTAATCTCCTATGTGACTTGGACCACATTTTATTTTTATTTTATTTTTTTTTTTTAAAGATTTTATTTATTCATTTGACATGACAGAGAGAGATTACAAGTAGGCAGAGAGGCAGGCAGAGAGAGAGGAGAGAGATGAGGAAGCAGGCTCCCTGCTGAGCAGAAAGCCCGACGTGGGCCTCGATCCCAGGACCCCGGGATCACGACCTGAGCCGAAGGCAGCGGCTTTAACCCACTGAGCCACCCAGGCGCCCTGGACCACATTTTACTTCTCCATCTTGTTCCTAGCTTTTTCCTTCCCCAAAGAAACTCTAACTTACTTCCTGACCTCACATTCTTGGCCTTTCTTTGATAAGTTAAAATATACTAAGCCCTCACTATTTTTGGCATAGTGTGATCGTTTAGTCTCTTAAATAAAAAGCAAAAGGTTTTATTAGTGGTTGTTTAAAATCAAGTACACTATACTCTGACTGATTTTTAAAAATATGTGCTAAAAATGCTTTACCCTGAGTGAAGAACTCCTCTTCCTTTTATCTTCTAAGAGTAGTATGGCTGGCATGGCTAATTTGTGCCAGAAAAAAATCCCAGTGGATTCTCAGCCATCCTGAGTAATGGCAGGGAATCAACCTAGACAAGGTAGGAATGATACAGAAAAGGGTGTGGGCTCAACTCAAGAGAGAAAGGTAGCTGAGAGCCATCTAGTTACAACTTCTCCTGCATTCCCCCTGGAAGGAGCCCATGCCATTTGCCAGCATTTTATCTGCCAGCAGCAGATGTAAGCTCTCAAAAACAGCAGGGAGGATGTTGACTGCAACAATACATCAAGGCTGTGGTTTGTAACCTCAATAGTAAGGCAGTTAAAACTTTTTTTTTTTTGACAAAGACATTTTGATTGCCAAATCCATAACCATTAGCAGCTGTGGTTTGAAAAGTTCTCTAGACCTAACAAGTTTTCAAACAGAAAGTTGAGTTGGTGGCTTTTGTTTCTACTTGTCTGTGTAATGTTTGTGCTATTTATATCTCTGCCTTCAGTAGAGAATCTGATTTGTCTGAAATCTCCAAGGTCATTGATTGTTCTGTTTCTTCTGACTAAATCCATTCCTCTCCTGCCAGCATACTGACCCTTCAGTCCATTTGATCTTATGGCTTTATAATAGCCAAGACCCTGTCTTTAAAGAACTCTGCTGAGGCAGTTCTGCTGGTTGCCTATGTAATTGACGTCATTAATAGAATTGAAGTCTTTAGTGGGAAGAGAGTATTACTTGTACCTTCTCCTATAAGGGTATCCAAGTGATACTGATCTTCCGGAAGAGTTATAAAAATCATGTGTGGAAATCATCAGTTTCTAGCACCAATGTGTTGTCTGTTGGTCTGAGAGGTGAGAAATTAGAGGATGAAGGAATATCAATATTCAAACCAGATATTAGCTTTGAAAAATGGGGAGTCCCCAAATTCCCCAAATTTTCTTTGTCTTTCTTTCTTTTTTTTTTTTAAGTAAGTTCTATGCCCAACATGGGGCCTGAACTAATGACCCTGAAGAGTTATATTCTCTACCAACTAAGCAAGCCAGCCCCTGCAAAATTTCTTTTAAAATATGGAAAATGGAAACACCTGAGTGGCTCAGTCAGTTAAGCATCTGCCTTTGGCTCAGGTCATGATCCTGGGGTCCAGGGATTGCGCCCTGCATCAGGCTCCCTGCTCAGTGGGGAGCCTCCTTCTTCCTCTGCCTGCCACTCCCCCTGCTTATGCTCTTTCTCTCTCTGACAAATAAACAAAACCTTAAAAAAATATATGTGAAAATGTCCTCTCTGTTGTACTGAGAAAACCTGCATATTTATAAACCTAAAAATGTGTATTCCTAAGAGATCATGAGGGCTGTGTCAGAAACCCAACAAAGAGGGGAACTGTGTGTCTGCCACAGCTAGCCTAACCCTAGGCAGTTCTTTAAAATCACAGCTCATTTGAGTGAAACAGGGAATGTATTTTCAGAATTTTCATGAAGACTAGAGTATTTACTAGAACTTCCAGTTCTAGTAAAGACAGTTGTTTTATAACCTGAGTGTCAAGTGCCCACAAGCTGAGTTGAGGACAACTATGTATGTTTTTTAATAATCCAGAAAGCATTATATTTTCTATTGTAGTTATCCCAAACAGAACAGGGAAATGGTAACGCTTACTATGCATTTTTTAAGTTCTTTAATGTTTAGCTTTTTATCTGAAAATGAACATATAATTCTTTTTTTTTAAGATTTAATTTATTTTATTTTTTTTTTTTTAAAGATTTTATTTATTCATTTGACACAGAGAGAGAGATTACAAGTAGGCAGAGAGGCAGGCAGAGAGACAAGGAGAGGAGGAAGCAGGCTCCCTGCTGAGCAGAGAGCCCGATGTGGGCCTCGATCCCAGGACCCTGGGATCATGACCTGAGCCGAAGGCAGCGGCTTTAACCCACTGAGCCACCCAGGCGCCCAAGATTTAATTTATTTACTTGAGAGAGAGAGAGCACAAATGGTGGGTGAGGGGCAGAAGGAGAGTGGCAGAGAGAGAGGGAGAACTGAGCAGGGAACCTGACATGGGGCTCAATCCCAGGACCCTGGGATTATGACCTGAGCTGAAGGCAGAAACTTAGCTGACTGAGCCACCAAGATGTCTCTGAAAATGAACATGTAATTCTTAAGATTTTCTTAAGTATCATTATAAATATGTGAGTGCCTACCATAAATCAGACATTGTTTTAGACACTAAAAGAAACAGAAAGGTGAATCAGCCATGTGTTCTGCCCTCAGAATGTTTGAAAGACTACTAGATAGATAAAATATGAATGTAAACAAACAAATACAAAATAAAAAGCAATATAACTGTTTTGAAAAGTAGAGTATCATTGAGGAATTTAAAGGAGGGAAAGGTTGCTTCCAGCTAGGTGGGGTCCCAAAAGACTTTATTAAGAATATGGCTTTTGAATTAGCCTTGAAGGGTGGTAATAATAAAATCTATCACTTTTTGATCAGCTGGTATATGCCAGACCTATCATGTATGTTCTAACAACAACAGCAAGGTATCGTTACCCCTCTTTTAGGGATGAGGGAATTCAAGACTCAGTTAAAGTAAGTTGAGTACTGTTAGTCAGTAAATGGTAGAATTGAGATTGCTCTTCAAGTCTTCCTACTTAGTTGATTGAGAAGCATATTCCAAGGAAAGGGAGAAGTGTGAGGTGGGAAGTTACGGGCCTGTCCAGAGAATAACAGCAAACCAGTTTGTTGAAAGATGAGTATGGGTGAAGAAGAGGAAGAAGGAGCAAACAAGAATGGAAAAGTATGTTGTGGTCCAGTGGTAGATAGCTTTGACTGATAAACGTTAGCGGTAAGACTTTTTTCTGTAGTCAGTTGTGGAATGGAGAAGGGGCATTTGGAATGTGGTCACAACCTTAATTGAGGAAAATGGATCTGGCTGCAATGTGGGAAGATGGATTACAGTGAAGAGCCTGAAGGTGGGGAGACTAATGAGATGGCAGTTGTCATTTGAGGGTCAAGATCTTTTTAAAAGTCTGTTCTAGGATAATGCCAGTGAAATTAGACAAGAGTGGGACAGATGTAAGAGGTTTTTGGTAGAATCAGTCACTTAATGTGACACCTTTATTTTACCTGTAAGTAAACCCAGGCTTAGAGACAAAGTGGTCTACTTGATCTAGAAGGTATCTTCTATAGACTTGCTATCTTCTTGCAGTCTGTTCAAGGCTTCTTGATTTGTCATCTAGTCTACTGTATGAACCAGGTGGCAAATTACCTCTCTAATTTATGATTTTATTGTTCATAATATTATATAGCATACATTCAGCAAGTATTTATTGACTATCATATGCCACACACTGTACTAAAGACTGAGAATCCAGAGTTTTAAAGAGATAGTCCCTATCTCTGAATCTTTAAGTCTACTAGAAGAGACTGAGACAAGAAAACCCAAGCATACTAATTATCATATGAAAAAGGAATGCACAAAAGAGAGGCCCTAACTCCTAACTCATCTTGGCTGGAGGCAGAGTGTGGAAGGTTCAGGAAGCTTCTAAAAAAAGGTAAGTCCTGAAGAAAGAATTTCTGGATTCCTCAATATACCATCTATATCATGTCTTCATACTTCTGTCTACCAGGATACTTTCTGTTCATCCTTTAAAACAGCTCAGATGTCACTTTCTCTGTAGGGTCTTCCCGGACCTCAGTCCCTTTCCTTCCTGACAGGACTAATCACTTCCTTCTCTGGTCTACTGTGTTGATATTCCTATTATTGTTCCTATTATTCCTGTTATTGAGTTGGGAAGAAAGGAGCAGATGATTGAAATGTTTAGGAGGTAAAGTCTATAGAACTTGGTGATTTGATTGGATATGTAAAGTGAAAGAAGTCTAATCTAAACAGGTTTCTGGTTCTGGCAAGGGGGTGAATGGTAGTATCATGAGTCCTGATGGAATATATACAAAAGAAAAGAATGTTCTTTTTTTTTTTTAAGATTTTATTTATTTATTTGACAGAAAGAGAGAGATCACAAATAGGCAGAGAGGCAGGCAGAGAAAGGAGGAGGCAGGCTCCCTGCTGAGCAGAAAGTCTAATACAGGGCTCCATCCCAGGACCCTGAGATCATGACGTGAGCTGAAGGCAGAGGTTTAACCCACTGAACCACCCAGGTGCCCCGAGAATGTTCTTTTAAGATAAATAACTTTAAATGACCTGTGGCAAAGAAAACCTATATTGTAGCAGTAAAAGAAAAGATGTTCTGTAGTATGTAATCACCATACAAAAATCTATTTTTTTTTATGATTTAAAAAAACAAATTCTAGGGGTGCCTGACTGACTTAGTTGGTAGAGAATGCAACTCTTGGGCGCCTGGGTGGCTCAGTGGGTTAAAGCCTCTGCTTTCGGCTCAGGTCATGATCTCAGCGTCCTGGGATCGAGGCCCGCATCGGGCTCTCTGCTCAGCAGGGAGCCTGCTTCCTCCTCTCCCTGTCTCTCTGCCTGCCTCTCTGCCTACTTGTAATCTCTCTCTGTGTCAAATAAATAAATAAAATCTTTAAAAAAAAAAAAAGAGAATGCAACTCTTGATCTCAGGGTTGTGAGTCTGTTGGGTGTGGAGATTACTTAAAATCTTAAGAAAAAAATTAATTCCACATACAGTGTTAATGATTTTTTATTTGGATAGTTTAAAATATTTTAATCTGTTTTGTTCTGAAAGGCAAATGTCATTTTATGAAGGGGTACTGTTAATGGTAATAGCACCAGATTACCTAACAATGATCTTACCTTGGTAGGTTAACTGATGTTAAAGGATGCTCTGAGCTCTGCCTCAGAATAGTTGTTCTCAGTTGAGTCAACCAGCCATTGGGAGATAAATTCTAAAATTGTCAGGTCCCTTAAGTCAAGAGGAGTTTTAGCATTCTGAGTTATTAGTCCCAATGTAGACTTCAAGGGTGAAGGAACTTACGATATACTATCTTTAATTAAGAGCAATTTTCTTTTAGTTCTCACTAGTTTAAGTTGAAGTAAAAGCCTGCTACATGAAATTTAAGACCAAAAATAACTGTCTTGTATGGGTGATTCCCACTTAGATCTTTAAGGATAAGGGCAGAAAAGCTATGAGGTTAATTTTAGAGAAAATATACTTGCTTAGGTTCTCTTGTGTATGGAGGTTCCAGCATAGGATTCCAGAGGGCACAGAACGGCACATTGGAAACGTAACTGTTAGTAGGATAGAACCAGGAAGTCAATGCTATGTGACTTCAACTAGATCATTTTCCACAAACAGCTCTAAGACCCTTAAACTGCATATCACACTCATCCCTTATTCTTTTCACTTGGGGCAAATATGAGCTCTATAGCATTGACCTGTAACCCCCCGTCTTTGATACTGAGCACGTGATTTGAATTGGGTACTAGTACGCGGGAGTTCAGCTATCCCACATTGGGCCAGGTGGCGTGATCTTTATCCAACTCCAGTCAAATATACAGTAGTCATCTTGTCAAAGCCTCATAATCAATATGTTACTGGTGTGAGAAAACTTTTATCCTCCAGTAAAGTGTGGCCTGAGGTACTAGTTGTGTGTCCTGTGAACACCTTGAATTGCTTTGAAGGAAAATGTAAACAACTATTAGAGAACACAATTGCTTTCAGGATATGCTTCTTTGGATCTGTTGTGCTTTGTAACCTTTTTATCACACTCATTTCCTTCTCTCTTTCTGAGTATTATCACCTCAATCTTCTTGGAGTTGGTTTTCAGCTAACTAGATTTCAGAGCCTGATTTCATGTCCTATCTAGTTCCCCAAAGTTCAAACCAAGAAAACCTATAGCAAATATATGTTCTTTGTCAGTGAGTTCTTTCTTAAGTCTTTGCTTTAGCTTTTAGTCCCCTGGAGACAGATACAAGACTTAAAGGTCATCTGGGGATTTGTTGAGAAGAGTGACATTGTTTAGGAGTTACCGATCGTTTCAGGACAAGAACTGAATAAATGGAGGCTTACAGAGTTGGTGAAAATGGCCACTTGGTTCTGAATTAGTTGTGATTGCCAAAAAACTACTAAACTTTTTTTTCCCTTATGAAAATGGCAAAAGAAATGTTTTCTAGATGACTGATGAACAATTTTCCTCTGGAGAAGAGAAGAAAATGGATGTTTAGTAGTTAATTACCTGTTATGTTAGACAGCTATGAAACTTATGAGCCATGAAAGAAGAATAGGCCCAACCCTCTCCTCCTCCCCACCAGGCTGGAAACCAGGTGATAGGAGTCATGTTTTCTTTTGTTATTATTATTTTTTTTATTGTCTTATGTTAGTCACCATAAAGTACATCATTTGTTTTTGATGTAGTGTTCCATGATTCATTGTTTGTGTATAACACCAGTACTCCATGCAATCCATGCCCTCCTTAATACCCATCACTGGGCTTATCCATCCCCCCAGCCCCCCCTTCTATTTTTTTTTTAAGATTTTTTATTTATTAGACAGAGGGAAAGATCACATGTAGGCAGAGAGGCAGGCAGAGAGAGAGGGGGAAGCAGGCTCCCCGCTGAGCAGAGAGCCCGATGCAGGGCTCTATCCCAGGACCCTGAGATCATGACCTGAGCTGAAGGCAGAGGCTTAACCCACTAAGCCAACCCACCGCCCCTCCCCCTCCCTTCTAAAACCTTCCGTTTGTTTCCCGGAGTCCATAGTCTCTCATGGTTTATCTCCCACTCTGATTTCTCCCTTTTCATTTTTCCCTTCTCCTAACGTTCTCCATGCTATTCCACAAATAAGTGAAACCATATGATAATTGACTTTCTCTGTTTGACTTATTTCACTTAGCATAATCTCCTCCTGTCCCCTCCATGTTGATGGAAAAGTTGGATATTCATCTCAACACCCAAAAAACAGGAGTTCATGTTTTCTTAGGCAAGAACAGCAGCAACTTCCTGAGGAATCTGTTACTGAATTTGAATGGTTGCTTTGAATTACTTGATTTTACAATCCACATTCCCTAATCTGTCTGTTATGCTATCTCAGTGACCCTTCCTCTCTAAATTGGATATGATAGCCAAAGTTTATTCACATTGTTTACAAATATGAACCTCCTTTCTCTTAATTAATTTACTTTTTTTTTTAATGTAAGTGCTACACCCAACATGGGGCTTGAACACAACCGCAACATCAAGAGTTGCATGCTCTACCTACTGAGCCAGCCACACACCCCTAATTTAGTTTTCTCTCCATCAGCTGGATTTTAGTCTTCTCTCAGACCAAAAATCCCTTTCGTGTAAGTCACTGACTTGGTAGTGTTTAATGTGGTCCATAGTGCCCAGGTCCCAGTTGCATAGATTTTGTTTTTCTGAAAGTACTGAGGCTCTTCCAAACTGACTTTGCTTTACTGCATTCTACCCCTTTTCCCAGTACAAGACCTTACTTTGCTTTATTCTTTACAGACTTTACAGTTCTTCTGCTCTGTTTCTTGTAAGCCTCTTGAAGTTTAGTATAAGAGCTAGGAAAAAGGGAAATTCACATAAAACTTGGATTTAGATTAAGTTGGGAAAGTTGATTTTAATGTTTATCTTTATTGTGAGGCACAAATGGGTCCCAGGAACTTCTTGTTGGATAATTTCATTTATCTATCATTTTCCCCATTATTTGACATTTGCTTACTCTGTTAATGTATGTCAGTGTAGTTAATATTAAACATAGGGCCTTATTGGCCCACCTGCCAAGACTCAAAACTTCTAATTTAGCTTTAGGGATAACAGATTACAGAGTAGCACCTGCTTTTACCCAGAGTTATAGTCTACGAGTCTCTAGTTCCCAGTGTGTGCGTATTTAGTACAGTTAAGATAACTCTAATGCAGGGTGCCTGGGTGGCTCAATCAGTTGAGCGTCTGTCTGCCTTCAGCCCAGGTCATGATCTTGGGAGTCCTGGGATCGAGCCTTGCGTCGGACTCCCTGCTCAGTGGAGAGCCTGCTGCTCCCCCTGCTTTTGCTCTCTCTCACTCTTGCTCTATCTCAGATAAATAAAAGCTTTATTTTATAAATATTTTAATAAATATTAATATTAAATTTATTTATAAAATCAAGTATATTTATTTTATAAATAAAATCTTCAAAAAATTGTTGATTGTTAATCAACAATTAACAAATATGACATATGCAGTGACATTTTAAAAAAAGATAACCTTAATGCACAAGTTGTTAAATTCATTATTTTTTTTTAAAGTTTTATTTATCAGTTTGACGGAGAGAGATACAGCAAAAGAGGGAACACCAGTGGGGGAGTGGAAGAGGGAGAAGCAGGCTTTCCCGCAGAGCAGGGAAGGAACCGGATGTGGGGCTCGATCCCAGGACCCTGGGATCATGACCTGAGCCGAAGGCAGATGCTTAACGACTGAGCCATCCAGGCACCCCAAAATTCATTATTCTTTCGCTCAACAAATATTTATTGATTGCCTACTGTGTGCCAAGCATGATTCAAGGTGCTGAGGAGTAAACAAAATAAACAAAAATACTTGCCTTCATGGAGTTTTCATCCTTGTAAAGGGAGGTGGAATTTAAGAATGTAAGGGTGCTTGGCTGGTTCAGTTGGTAGAGCATGTAACTTTTTTTTTTTTAATTTTACTTATTTATTTGAGAGAGAGAGCACGCACAAGCAGTGGGGAGCAGCAGGGAGAAGGAGGGGAAAGAATCTCAAGTAGACTGTGTGCTGGGTGTGGGGCTCCATCTTACCACCCTGAGATCATGACCTGAGCCAAAACCAAGAGTTGGATGCTTAACCAGCTGAGCCACCCAGGTGCCCTGAGTATATGACTCTTGATATCCAGGTTGTGAGTTTGAGCCTTACATTGGATGTAGAGTTACTTAAAAGTAAAATCTTTTAAAAATTTAAATAAATAGGGCGCCTGCGTGGCTCAGTGGGTTAAAGCCTCTGCTTTCGGCTCAGGTCATGATCTCAGCGTCCTGGGATTGAGGCCCGCATCAGGCTCTCTGCTCAGCAGGGAGCCTGCTTCCTCCTCTCCCTGTCTCTCTGCCTGCCTCTCTGCCTACTTGTAATCTCTCTCTCTGTGTCAAATAAATAAATAAAATCTTTTAAAAAATTTAAATAAATAAATTATACTGTATTAGATGATGGTTAAGTGCTGTATGGGAAAAAAAAAAGGAGAGGGGTTGAGAATACCAAGTTCGTAGGAGATTCGTGCTCTGATTTTAGATAGAATGATTAAGGAAGACTTACTGCAAAGTTGACATTTAAACAAAGTTCTGAAGAAAGAGAGAAACCATGTGGATATCTGGGTAGTATAGGGGTTGGAGCATTCCAGGAAGAGGGAATGGGCAAGTGCAAAGATCCAAGGGCAGGAAAAACCTGGAAGTCAATGTGGCTGGAGTGGAGTGAAAGTGGGGGTGAAAGTAGTAGGAAAAGATATCAGAGAGGAAATAGGAGGCCAGACTGTCCAGGAATGTGAAGGTCATGCTGAGGACTTAGGCTATTATTCTGAGATGAAATCCACTGGAGAGTTTTAAGTAGTGGAATGACATGATCTGATATATTTTTTTAAAAATAATTCTGGCTGTCCTGTTAAAAATAGAAAAGAGGGAGGTTAAGGGCAGAAACAGAAGACCAATTAGGAGATCATTGTGGTAATCCAGGGAAACATGATGGCTTGGACCAGGGAAGTAGCTGTGGAGGTCTTAGGAAGTGGTGAGATACTGGATATCCTTTGAAGGTGGAGTTAACAGGATTTCTCCGTGGATTGGTTGTGGGGGTTTTGGCTTGAACAACTGGAAGGATGGAATAGCTAGTAGGCTGGGTATCTATTCATTCATTCATTATTCCTTTTAAAGGGGGGAATGGATAAGAGAGGAGCAGGTTTGGAAATGAATCAGGATCTCTATTTTTCAAAATTGTATTTGTATTGTGACAAAATATACATAACATAAAACTTACCATTTTAACCATTTTTAAGTGTAAAATTAATTCAGTGGCATTATGTACATTTACAGTGTTGTACAACCATTGCCACTCTCCATTTCAAGAACTTTTCATCATCTCAAACAGAAATTCTGTAGCCATTAAATAATAACTCCTTCTGGGATGCCTGGGTGGCTCAGTTGGTTAAGCAGCTGCCTTCAACTCAGGTCATGATCCCAGCATCCTGGGATCGTGTCCCACATCAGGCTCATTGCTCAGCAGGGAGCCTGCTTCTCCCTCTGCCTCTGCCTGCTACTCTGCCTGCTTGTGCTCTCTGTCTCTCTGACAAATAAATAAATAAAATCTTTAAAGTAATAATAATAATAATAACTCCTTCTTCCTCCTCCCATAGCCCCTAGTAACCTCTATTTTCTGTCTCTGTGAATTTGCTTATCCTAAGTACCTTGTATAGGTACTCATCATGTAATATTTGTCCTTTTGTGTATGGTTTATTTCACTAAGTATAATTTTTCAAGATTCATTAGAAGAATTTCTGGAATATTTATTTATTTATTTATTTCACAGAGGGAGAGAGATCACAGGAGGCAGAGAGGCAGGCGGGGGGGGGG
>LNAC01000018.1:5707901-5725150 GCA_002007465.1 Ailurus styani | reverse complement strand
GATCATGACCTGAGCCGAAAGCAGAGGCTTTAACCCACTGAGCCACCCAGGCGCCCGAATTTCTGGAATATTTTTAATATTCCACTGTGTATATGTACCACATTTTGTTCATCTGTCTGTTGATGAACATTTGGATTGTGGAAACTATTGGGTGCTATGAACATTGGTGAACAAGTGAGATGTTGGGAGCATGTAATAGCTTTTAGTTTCTTTGAGGAATATACCCATGAGTGGAATTGCTGGACCTTATGGTAATTTTGTAAATCTTTGAAGTTACAAAAACCAAACTGTTTCCACAGCAGCTGCACCATTTTATATCCACACCAGCAATGCATGAGGGTTCTAATTTCTTCACATCCTTACCAATACTTGTTTTTTTCCATATGTTTCCATATGTTTGGTTTGGTTTGGTTTTATTATAGTCATCCCATAAGCATAAACTAGTATCTCATTGTGGTTTAGATTTGCATTTCCAGGATCCCATCCCCCCCTCAGTTTTATTAAGATATAATTGGCATGTAACATTGTATTAGTTCACAATGTACAACAGAATGATTTGATACATTATATGTTGCAAAATGATTACCACAGTATATTTAGATAACATCCATCACCTCTCATGGTTACAAATTCAGGCCCTTATCTTTTAACTCTGAGACTGAAGAAAATCACTAAGGTGGTAAATGTAGGCGAGAAGAGGTCTGAGGCCTGTCCCCTGAAGCACTCCCAACATTTAAAGGATGAGGTGATGAGCAGTCAGTAAATAGCAAAGCCAAGAAGAGAATGATATTCTGGAAGCCAAGTGAGGAATGTGTTCAAGAAGAAGGGAGAGAAGAATTCTGTCAGGTTCTACAAATAGGTCAATTAAGATGAGAACTGAGGGCGCCTGGGTGGCTCAGTGGGTTGAAGCCTCTGCTTTCGGCTCAGGTCATGATCTCAGCGTCCTGAGATCGAGGCCCGCATCGGGCTCCCTGCTCAGCAGGGAGCCTGCTTCCTCCTCTCCCTGCCTCTCTGCCTGCCTCTCTGCCTACTTGTAATCTCTCTCTCTGTGTCAAATAAAATAAATAAAATCTTTAAAAAAAAAAAAAGATGAGAACTGAGTATTGACCGTTTGATTTAGCAACATTGAAGTGAACGATGATGACCTTTTGTTCACCAAGAATAATTTTGGTGGAGTAATGGGAGTTAAATCCTGTTTATAATGAATTCAAGAAAAAATAGAGGAATTTCAAGCAGGGAGCATACATAATCTTTTAGTGAATTTTGTTTTAAAAAGAATCAGAAATGGGGCAGTTGCTAGAGGAGAATGTGGGATCTGGGGAGATTTTCTGTTATGGCAGACATTACAGAAAGTATGTTTAATGGGATTGATTCAGTAGGGAGGCAACATTTATGGATGCAGAAAACAGAGGAGAGAATGACTGAAATGGCTTGTAGTTCTAGAAAAGCAGAGCTGTGTGGTCCTGGCAGCACTGTCCTCTGCCTCAACATTCTGAGACAGAGGGGAGAGAGTAGGAAAACTGAAGAGATGTGAATTGTGACTGTTGCTGTTGTGGCCTCTGTAGAATTCGGTTGAAAGGTCTTGATGGCAGCCTTTGGTTTTATTCGTGCCAAAGCACCTCAGCAGTAACAGCTGGAACCTGCTTTTCTTTGAGTTCTAAAGATCCAGGTGATAAGGAAAAAAGAGCATTTTCCTTCTCATCTTTAGTCTTTTTTTTTTCTACTGTAAACATTTTGACCCTGCCTCTGAATATAATTGTGTCTGATACTTGATATTAAGCTATGTTTTATCAATGTACATGCCACACCTGTCCCACACAGAAAGCCGTGGTATGTGGGCAGGACCAAAAGCTGCTAAAAATCCCTTCTGTTTTCTCCACAGCACTGTTTAACTACCTAGGACAGAGTGGTCAAGCAGTCAGTAAAGAAGTTTTAACTATTTATGTTTCCACTAGTTACAGAGAAATTTTAATTTCTTATTTTACTGAAATCTCCATTTCTACTTTCAAGCCTTAGGTCTTTAGAGGACATATCTTAGCAGGGAATAAGAGTGGAAAATAAGTTTATACCTTTGATGGTAGTTACTAGGAGAAAGGCTCCTTTGGTAATGTCATAGTCAGCCTGTGAGTCATATTTGTCAAACATGCTAAATACAAGACATAAAAGATAGGAAATAATGAAACAACAAATCAGTTGGGCATTGCTAGAGAGCACTTTCTGCCAACCCTCCATTGTGCCTTAAATTGTGATTATGTGGCCAGCCTAGTCTTACTCTAGGTTCTGTGTCTGTCTTTGCAGAAGGAATACAAGTCCTAAGTATTCACACAGATTTGTGATGAGAGATCCAAAGGAGGCTTCTAAATAATTTTCAGAATTGCTCTACCAGTTACCTTTTCACCCTAAGTAAGTCTGGAATGCATCCAGCAAAGCAGCTTTTGCATGTTCATACCTTTCAGAATGAATCATCTTCCTTCCTTTTAATGAAAGAAGGGCTCTGTTGACTATTTCTGGCAAGATTTCCACAAATGTTCTATTTTTCTTAAACCTCCCAGTGTTTCACTCAGGTTAACCTGGGGGTGCCCATTGTTCCCAAAGGAGACCTCCGAATCTCCCAACTCTCAGTCATTTATGTTAAAAGAACAGTCAGTCCTGATTCTTCTGGGAAAATATCAGGTATCCTTTTTTATAGAAGTTGTTCCCATTATAGGAAGTCAGAAATGGCAGGCAATAGACTGTATAAGACTATTGTGCTAAGGCCTGGGGAAAGGGGAAGGTTTGTTCTTGCTTGTTGAGCATAATCCTCTTTACCTGACTGAAATTGAGAGTGCTATCATCAGAATGTTGAGGTAAAATCTGGGACATCCTTTGATCTCCCTGAAATTCAAAATCTGTCCCAACTAGTCTGAACTTGTTATTTTTATATTTCACAGTATCCAGACATGAGTCAAGAATCTGATTCTCCATTTGTTTTCATCTGCACAAATCCCCAGGAAATGATTGTGAAGTTTCCTATTAAAGGAAATCCAAAAATCTGTAAGTCACAAGCTTCGATGGTCTAATTTTCTTTTCTTTCTTTTTGTCTGTGTCTCACTTGTTTAAAACCTTAAAATCTTCTTTTCTTACTCTGTTATATGTCATCTCAAGCTTTGGAGAATTAACATAATTATATTTATTGATAACTTTAATGTTAACCATAGCATAGCCTTTCCAAAGTGTACCTTAATCCACAATTATTGGCATGCTAGTGAATCACTCTAAACTTCCATTTAAGACCCCATTACATTTAAAGAGAGAGAGAGTATGCATGAATGGCAGAGGGGTGCGGGGGGAGAGAGAAAGAATCCCAAGCAGACTCCCTGCTGAGCACAGGACCGGGACATGATGTGGGGCTTGATCTCACAACCCTGAGATTATGACCTGAGCCGAAACCAAGAGTCGGATCCTTAACCAACTGAGCCACCCAGGTGCCCGCAGACCCCATTACATTTTAAATCCTTATTTGTCAGCCAGAAGAGTATGCTTTCCTGTGCTGCACCACTCATTAAAGGAAGTAGTAAGCTATTGCCAGTGGCAATAATGACATTTATTCATTGTTCCTCAGTATTCAGTCCAAGAATAAGACTTCAGTTGGTGTCTATTTTTGAGTGTTTTGGAGGCTCCACTTCCCACTTTTCCTGTGATTACCAGTTCCTAGAGCTCTGCCCTAGCCCTCTTGCTTTTCATTCTCTTTTGGAAACCTCTTGATGATTTATTTTTCTGAAACTTTTGCTTTATTTGTGATTATAGGCCCTCTGAATATTCACTTCTTAATCACTTTTTGTTGACTTTATTTTTTCAACTTCCAACTCTTTAGCTCCCAACTTCTCTTCCTCTGTGTAGTTCTACCACAGCCTCTTCTGTTTCAAAGAAATCTCAGGAAATACATAGTGGTGTCCTCTCTGTCTAGCTTATTTTTAAAAACAACCTCAACAACCCTCCCTTTGCTCATGTCAGTTACTGTCTTGTGCCTCTGTGGCACGGCTTTCCTGTTGTGTGAACTGGATGATTTGGGGGCAAGTGTTGTCTTCAGCTGTGTACAACTCTACCTCAAGTACCCTGTACCTTGGGTAAGGTAGAGTTATTTGATAAACCTGTTCTATAGAGAAGTACTTTTCTTTCTTTCTTTCTTTCTTTCTTTTTTTAATTTTATTTATTTATTTGACACAGAGAAAGGGATTACAAGTAGGCAGAGAGAGAGGAGAGATGAGGAAGCAGGCTCCCCACAGAGCAGAGAGCCCGAGCAGAGAGCCCGATGTGGGCCTTGATCCCAGGACCCTGGGATCATGACCTGAGCCGAAGGCAGAGGCTTTAACCCACTGAGCCACCCAGGCGCCCTCTTTCTTTCTTTCTTTTCTTTCTTTCTTTCTTTCTTTCTTTCTTTCTTTCTTTCTTTCTTTCTTTCTTTCTTTCTTTCTTCTTCTTTCTTTTTTTTAAACTTTATTTGAGAGAGCGAGAAAGAGAGACAGCACACAAGTCAGGGGAAGGGCAGAGGGACAAGCAGGCTCCCCATTCACCGACAACTCTGGACTGGATCCCTGGACCCTAAGACCACGACCTGAGCTGAATTTAGATGCTTAACCAACTGAGCCACCCAAGTGCCTCTAAAGAAGTACTTTCCAAACTGTACTGTAAATAAATATCAGCTAGAGGGCTGTTAAAACACAGGTTTCTGGGCCCTCTCCCAAGTGATACTGATTCTTTTGCTCAGCTAACTACACTTTGAGTAATACTGCTTTTGATCACAAAATGCTTGGAGTGTGAATTTAGATTAATGTATATTCATCACAAAATTCAGGCAACCCTCATGATTTATGAGACATATGTTCTTAAGATTCCTACATATCAGAAAATCTGAACATTTTGCCTTCGACTTATACATATTATTTACTTCAGACTGTATCCCAGCTGGTAGCTAAGTCGCCCTGGAAATTTTTTTCTTCCTCTCCACTATTTAGGATTTGTTTATTTATTTGTTATTTTTTAAATAATTTATTTTTATTTTTATTTTTTTTTAAAGATTTTATTTGACAGAGAGAGACCCAGCAAGAGCAGAAACACAAACAGGGGGAGTGGGAGAGGGAGAAGCAGGCTCCCTGTGGAGCAGGGAGCCCGATGTGGGGCTTGATGTGCAGCTCAATGTGGGGCTCAATGTGGGGCTCGATCCCAGTACCCTGGGATCATGACCTGAGCCTAAGGCAGACGTCTAACAACTGAGCCACCCAGGCACCCCAAAAAAATTTTTTTAAGGATTTTATTTATTTGACAGAGAGAGACACAGCAAGAGAGGGAGCACAAGCAGGGGTAGTGGGAGAGGGAGAAGCAGGCCTCCCTCCGAGCAGGGAGCCTGAAATGGGGCTCCATCCCAGGACCCTGGAATCATGACCTGAGCTGAAAGCAGACGCTTAATGACTGAGCCACCCAGGCACCCCTAAAGATTTTCTTTTTAAGTAATGTCTGCGGGCGCCTGGGTGGCTCAGTGGGTTAAAGCCTCTGCCTTCGTCTCAGGTCATGATCTCAGGGTCCTGGGATCGAGCCCCGCATCGGGCTCTCTGCTCAGCAGGGAGCCTGCTTCCTCCTCTCTCTCTGCCTGCTTCTCTGCCTACTTGTGATCCCTCTCTCTCTGTCAAATAAATAAATAAAATCTTAAAAAAAAAAAAAGTAATGTCTGCATCCAATGTGGGGCTCAAACTTGTGACCCCAAGATCAAGAGTTGCTTGGTCCACTGATTGAGTTAGCCAGGCACCCCTTCACTATTTAGGATTTTTATTTATTTTTATTATTTTTTTTAAGATTTTATTTATTTGTTTGTTTGTTTGTTCGTTTGTTTATTTGTCAGAGAGGGAGAGCACAAGCAGAAGGAGCAGGTAGAGGGAGAAGCAGGTTCCCCGCTGAGCAAGGAGCCTGATGTGAGACTTGATCCCAGGATGCCGAGGTCATGACCCAAGCCAAAGGCAGACGCTTAACCAACTGAGCCACCCAGGGATCCCTAGGATTTTTATTTTTTTAAGATTTTATTTACTTATTTTATTTTAGAGAGAGAGAGAGTGAGATTGGGGTGGTGCAGAGGGAGATGGAGAAAGTATCAAGCAGACTTCTCGCTGAGCACAGAGACTGATGCAGGGCTCAATCTCATGACCTGACTCAAACCAGGAGTTGGACACTTAACCAACTGAGTCACCCAGGCACCCCTCCACTATTTGGGATCTGTTTGTTTGTTTGTTTGTTTGTTCGTTTATTTATTTAGATTTTTAAAATTTATTTAATAGAGAGAGACAGCGAGAGAGGGAACACAAGCAGGGTAAGTGGGAGAGGGAGAAGCTTCCTGCCAAGCAGGCAGCCCCATGTGGGGCTTGATCCCAGGATTCTGGGATCATGACCTGAGCTAAAGGCAGACCCTTAACAAGAGAGCCACCCAGGCACCCCTCCACTATTTAGGATTTAAATCTCTCTTTTCTCTCTTTTTTGGTTGTGGCAGTCTATCTGTCTCTGTTCCATTCTCACCTTAACTCTAGGCACCCATAGCAGCACGGGTGGTAGGAGGCAAAGATTTTAGGTCTTCTCTCACATATCTAGAGCTATTTGATCTTGAGTCCCCATAACCTTTTCTTAGCTTCCTCCTCTATCTTGGTTTTTATCTGCTGTTTAAGCGTCTGTGAGAAAATGTCCTGTATAAAAAGAGTTTAGATATTTCTCTGAAATGTTTTACTCCAGTACTTTTTCTACCCAGAGACCTACCTTAGTACATATATTGGCCTATTTTTCTTGATAAGATTTAATGAGGGGGCGGGCGCCTGGGTGGCTCGGTGGGTTAAAGCCGCTGCCTTCGGCTCAGGTCATGATCTCAGCGTCCTGGGATCGAGGCCCGCATCGGGCTCTCTGCTCAGCAGGGAGCCTGCTTCCTCCTCTCCCTGTCTCTCTGCCTGCCTCTCTGCCTACTTGTAATCTCTCTCTCTGTGTCAAATAAATAAATAAAATCTTTAAAAAAAAAAAAAGATTTAATGAGGGGGGAGGAGTGATGTTCTTAGGAGAGAGCTTTGGTAGCCTCCTGTCTTTTCCCCATTGTTTCTGTTCTTAAAAACTTTAAAAAGCCAAAATGGGCTGCATGCTTCTTTCAGAGACAGCAGGACTAGAGAGAAATTGTGAGACTGTAGCTTCTTCCATGATAGGCCAGACAAGGTAAAAAACATTGGTCAGAAATAATAGCGAATTTAGGGCGCCTGGGTGGCTCAGTGGGTTAAAGCCTCTGCTCTCGGCTCAGGTCATGATCTCAGCGTCCTGGGATCGAAGCCCACATCGGGCTCTCTGCTCAGCAGGGAGACTGCTTCCCCCTCTCTGCCTGCCTCTCTGCTCAGCAGGGAGCCTGCTTCCCCCTCTCTCTCTGCCTGCCTCTCTGCCTACTTGTGATCTCTCTCCCTCTGTGAAATAAATAAATAAAATATTAAAAAAAGAAAGAAAGAAATAATAGGGCGCCTGGGTGGCTCAGTGGGTTAAAGCCTCTGCTTTCGGCTCTGGTCATGATCTCAGGGTCCTGGGATCGAGGCCCGCATCGGGCTCTCTGCTCAGCAGGGAGCCTGTTTCCTCCTCTCCCTGTCTCTCTGCCTGCCTCTCTGCCTACTTGTAATCTCTCTCTCTCTGTGTCAAATAAATAAATAAAATATTAAAAAAAAAAAAAAAAAAGAAAGAAATAATAGCGAATTTAAAGAAAAAAAAAGAAAGAATGGGTTGACCCTATGTATTTGAGGAAATTTTTTTTTTTTCAAGTAGGCTCCATGCCCATCATGGGGCCTTTGTGAACTCATGAGCCTGAGATCAAGAGTCATATGCTCTACAGACTGAGCCAGCCAGGCTCCCCAGAAACAAATAAAATTTCTGTTTTACCTGAGGATTTAGTTTGGTGTGAAGTTTCTATTCCCGATAACAACTTTATTCCTTCATCCTTCATTTTTCTTTACCATCTCTAAAAATATTACACTCGAGAGTTATATGCAGCTGATGAATCACTAAATTTTACCCCTGAAACTAGTAATACACTATATGTTAACTAAATTGAATTTAAGTAAAAAGTTGAAAATAAAAATAAAAGATAAAAATCTTATACGCTGCCAGAACTTCCTTCCCATAGGCCGAAGGAGCCACTTTCAGTAGCTTAGAGCTGGAAAAAGTTTTTACTCCCACTACCACAGGAGAAAATATGTACTTGGCTGTTAATTGGAAATGCTTCACGTTTTCTCCTAGATACGTCATTACACTAAGTGGTTAAGGTCGATAGTATTAATAATATACTCTCCTTCGCTTACAACCCTATGACTTAAATGTTTTTATTCTTGTTTTTCTTTTGTGGGATGGCTTAGGAATCTTCTGTAGATTAGTTCTATGAGGTATATTCAAAGTTCCAAACTCTGACTTGGAAATAAGCTTTTAGAAATTTACTTATTGTACTGTGTGTGTGTATGTATATATGTATATGCTTTAAATTAAGGTTTTATATATGTAATTATATATATATACACACACATACATATATTTAAAATTTTTTTTAAGATTTTATTTATTTATTTGACACAGAGAGAGAGAGATCACAAGTACCCAGAGAGGCAGGCAGAGAGAGGAGGAAACAAGCTCCCTGCTGAGTAGAAAGCCTGATGTGGGGCTGGATCCCAGGACCCTGAGATCATGACCTGAGCCGAAGGCAGAAGCTTTAACCCACTGAGCCACCCAAGCGCCCCTATATTTAAAATTTTTTTAATATAGTTGACACATTGTTACATTAGTTTCAGGTGTACAACGTGGTGATTCAACATCCCTATATGTTATGCTATGCCCACCACAAGCATAGCTATCATCTGTCACCATACCATACAATTACAATACCATTAACTGTATTTTTCTATGTTGTACCTTTTATTCCCATTCCTTATTCATTCCATAACTGGAAATAAAGGCATATATTTTGATTTATGCTTTTGGACACATAAACTTGAGCTTGCTTGACCTGGGGATAATTATGTTTCTTGAAACTGAAATAATTCAGAAAAGAACAATATGTAATATGATCACTTGGCTGTGTGTCTGCTCAAATTAGGAAATGCAAAAAAAGTATAGTAGAATATTTAGGTTAAATGCTCAAAGAGATAAAGGAAATCTTTTTACTTCAAATGAACTCCATGCTCTATAGACTCATGCAAATACTGCCTTATATGTTATGCAAAGCATGTGAAAATCCCTATGAGAGTTATATCGATTGATGACAAATACTTTTCCCCCTTTTAACTTCTTGTCCATCTACTGCACATGCATTTGATTTTCTTTTAGGCACCATGATTGAGGATGTGGTTAACACTGAAATGTTGTAGGTACTACATGTAAAAATGTTGGGGAAATACCAAAACTAAGCATCACCACTCTGCCTTTAAGAGAGTATACTGTATGTTACTGTAGTTAACTGTCCAGATCCCAAGTCTTGGAAGACGAGGCTGAACTAGAACTCAGAGTTCAGAGTTTCTGTAGTCTGAGGGCAATTGTGATGACGACTTCTTCATGCAAGAAGCCCCAGTCCCTTGCCCTCATGCCCTGCAGTTGGCCCAAGAATTGCCACTATTGGCAGTCACTGTGGTAGATGTTAGGGATGCAGAGAAGTCCTTACTTACAAGGAGTTCACAGATGGCTCGCACTCGTATGGTTTTCTTAGGCAGTCTAGGGGATGAAAGAATTTCTGCATCTCTGGGAATGCTCTGTAAGTCCCTTCTTCCTTTATATCTCCTTCCTCCTATTAGTTTTCCATTTTATGACATCATCTCCGAAGCCAGGGATTAGTTTGCCTACCCATTGAGTGCTTTGCTCCTATGGGTTGATCTTTCCTGAACTGGTCTCACTTGAGGGCTTTCACAATCAGACTGGAGTTTTCTGAAATTGTACTTGGAATGTTCTTATACAGCAAAGCTTTGAGAGTGTCAGGGAGGTAATGTCTCTTTTTTATATGAGGATCTGAAATACATGTCGTTAGAAGACTTGTCTAGAGTTGTAAACTGAAACCATAAATAAGAAACACAACTCCCAAGCCTCAGCATCAATATGACTACCCTTACTTTTTCAGAGAACTTTGAGTTTATGAAGCACTTTAACATACAGTATTTCAGTTAGTTATTGGATTAAATGACTTAGTGTATATAAAAAACTTAGCACGGTGCTTGGTATTTAGAAAACAGTCAATGTTTTAATTCTCTCAACTTTGTAAGTTAGTAGGAATTTTTTCCTCCTTTCATTTTTCAGCTGAGTAAATAGATTTATAGAAGTTGTATTTTGCTCACATCTTTCTGTCTCTGGTTTTTCTGCTCTTTTCACTTTATCAGATTGCCTCAGAAACAAATTATTCCAATCACGTTTCACTTTTAGGGCACAATATGAGAGCTAGAAGGAGCCTTCAGTACTACATAGTCCAATTTCCTCTTAGCATCGAAAAAGCTGAGGATGAGTGTGAGTAGGTGACTTCCTGACATACAGCTAGGTAGTCTCAGAACTACAGCTAGGACCTCAGTCTTCTAACTTACTCAATACAGAGAACTAGAAGTCTAAAGCCCTAGGTGGAATCCTGAATTCTGTCTGTCCTAGTTTGCTATAAAAAAGTTGAGTGAGATGGAGTTCTTTATACCTCTGGGTACCACCACCTCTACAATGGATACTCTTATGTTTATCTAATATCTGCTAATTTGAGTTACTTAGTCCCTATAATTCAAAGGTTTTGGGGTGCCTGGGTGGCTCAGTCCGTTAAGCGGCTGCCTTTGGCTCAGGCCAGGATCCCAGGTTCCTGGGATCGAGCCCCACGTTGGGCTCCCTGCTCAGCGGAGAGCCTGCTTCTCCCTCCCTCTGCCTGCAGCTCTGCCTACTTGTGCCCTCTCTCTGCCAAATAAATAAATAAAATCTTAAAAACAAAACAAAACAAAAATTCTTGGAATTTGTAATGTCTGCTTTCTTTGTTTAATTGATTTGATGAAAACATTTATTGAGCACCTACCATTTGGCACCCACTATGGTAGTTTTAGAGATACAAAGGCATACATGCCTTGTAATAGGACTTTTTGCCAGATTGCTGGCACATGTTCGAATTTCCAGCTGGGCAGGCTGGGGGATGAAAGACTCTTAAACCCCCCGGGAATATTCTGTGCTCTAAAGCCCAAATTAAGATCAACGGCATTGTGACTATTGTGGACACCGTTCCCGGCATTGCTTAGTGATGGTTTCTGAGGAAGGATGATTTCTGAGAAGTAATGTTATTGCAGAGACAGGTATACCTCTAGAAAGATGAAGGGGGAAAAGAAAACAAAATTTAAGAAAACAGGGAAACTGGGCGCCTGGGTGGCTCAGTGGGTTAAAGCCTCTGCCTTCAGCTCAGGTCATGATCTTAGGGTCCTGGGATCGAGGCCCGCATCGGGCTCTCTGCTCAGCAGGGAGCCTGCTTCCTCCTCTCTCTCTCTGCCTACTTGTAATCTCTCTCTGTCAAATAAATAAATAAAATCTTAAAAAAAAAAGAAAACAGGGAAACTTGTTAGGTTGAGATTATTTTTCTCACAATCTTTTGCAGTAGTCAAGACACGTATTCTTATTTTAGTTGAAGAAATGAGAGTATTGAGTTCTAGAGAGACTAAATGACCTGCCCCAGGTTTTACATGACAACAGATAGGGGGCAGTTATGAGTGTGCGTTGTAGTACGCCTGGCTGTCCTTGAAGGGAGGCTCCTTTGTTTATTTGTTAATCTTTATTTTTATTTTTATTGTGCTGAGTCTGAACTGACCTGTTTCTGTTTCAGTTCAATGTCCCCATCACTATTGATTTAAATGAGACTTTTTGTGGGGGAAAGCAATGTGCAAAACAGACAGGAACTTTGTTAAGATTGTCTTCATGAGATAGATAGTTCTTATGGCTGCTACCACTGAACCAAACCCTGTCCTGGTAGATTTGAGGGGTCAGAGGTCAGGGACCACATTAGTGAAGTACCTCTCATTAGGGTCACCTGGGACAGGAAGGTTGCTTGTTTTCTAACTTTAACACTTAGAAGAGTCATACAGCCTATGACCTTTGCCCTTCTTAGCTGGTGATAGGGGCCCTTTGTCAATAAAGCATTCATGTGGATTCTACTCCACTGCTGCAGGTCACTCCCCCTATTAGGTCTGAGGCAGCAAAGGGGTGAACTGAACTGCTTTTCTCACTGTGAGGGAGGTTCATGCATTATGCTCAGTCAGTTAACAGGTCAGAGGAATGAGCTTCCCACTGCGTGAAATGCCTTCCTTTATTATATGTGTGTATTCTTTAAAAACTTGCCTTAGCATCAGACATCCTAAAAAACCGTGGTGTTTCTTTTGTAGTAGCTACAAAATTAGAAATATTAACCATTTAGCTTCTTTAAGTGAATACTCATTAAGGGTGTGTGCGTGTGTGTGTGCGCACGTGTGCGTGCGCCCACATTTGTGTGTCCTTAAACAGTGTTCCCACTGCTTCCACATTCTTAGAGAGTGAAATTCTGAAGTTTGAAAGTATCTGAGTCCTGAAGCAAGATAATTGAATGTGACAGGAACACAGTAACCAGAGGACCTGGGAGGCCATGAAAGATTTGCATTGCAAATATAGAAAATAAATAATGAGGCTTCTTTTTCTCCCTTACAGGGAAACTGGATTCCAAGATCCATCAAGGAGCAAAGAAGGGGTTAATGAAGCAGAATAAAGCTGTCTGACCCAGGAGAAAAGGAACTATACAGCATAGTGGAGTTTTGTGTACTAAAATTGCTATCCACTGGTCCTTTGGAACTGAAGCATTAGAAATCTAAAGGCTTGGCATCAGGCTTGAGTCTCTCAGAATTTAAACTCTTACCTAAATCTGTATATTTTTCTTTTTTTTTTTTCTTTTTTTTTTTTTTTAAAGATTTTATTTATTTATTTCACAGAGGGAGAGAGATCACAAGGAGGCAGAGAGGCAGGCAGAGAGAGAGAGGGGGAAGCAGGCTCCCCGCTGAGCAGGGAGCCCGATGTGGGCCTCGATCCCAGGACCCTGAGATCATGACCTGAGCCGAAAGCAGAGGCTTTAACCCACTGAGCCACCCAGGCGCCCTAAATCTGTATATTTTTCTTAAAGAGTGGGATTCTTTATGTAGTAGGTCAAAATCTTTGAATACGTTATTTATAAAATGGTATTTTGAAAATTCTAGGTCTTTGACATTTTTTCAGAATGGTATCAGAAGAGGAAGGAACAAGTTGGAAATTACTTTCCTCTCTGAGACTTAGATTTGAGGTTACGAAAATTCTTAACATAGGTTAACAATTTTTTTGAGAAACCACTTGAATTTTAAAGTTTCTTTACAAAGTAATAGCCTGGTTGGAGTATTAGGATGTTTGAGGAATCCTGTACTTAATACAATCCTGTGATGGGACAGAAAGGGGTTTTAACAAGTTTTTTGCTCTTGTCCAACATCTCTTGAAGTGAACAGCCTTCAAAAGCTGAATAACCTTTTTGGCAGACTTTTTTTTTTTTTTTTTTCTTTTTTTAGGTGCTGCCACTTTGTTCTTTGGTTTGAGATGTTAGGACATAAGAGGATCAGACTGGGAGGAGATAGAGCCACTTGTTAAAGCAGCATGAAACTGCCCTATTTATTGTTGTGGGTATTGCAAAAGCATCACTTGGATGGGGCAATTAGAAACAAACTAAAAAATAAAGTCCCTTCAGTAAATGTATTTGAATACCCTCAAATGCTGAACCCAACCCTTTAAACCATCCACACCTCAGGAAGCTATGAGCTTGGGAAAAATAGAAGGTTGATTTGAAATGAGATTTTCACTCATCAGTCTGGCCCCACTTAGTGAAGCACTTTTTTTTCTGAGGCTGTTCAGTAGAGCTGTCAGAATCTCAGTTGCTGGCATCCTCAGGAAATTCATGGTCTTAAATGTGTATGTTCTGCTTTTTATAAAGCACCACCACAACACTAGGGAAGTTGGATTCCCTCCAGCAGTTGTGTGCATGACTTAAAAAAGAGAGCGCACAGGAGAGAAAAAAAGTGCCCTGTGTTGTGAAAAAGATTAATTTCCCCTTTCTTTAATCCTTCATATTCAGCATGTATTTGCATTGAAATGCCTGCACTCATATGCATTGATGTTCACTCAACTGTGAACTCTGCTTGTTGCATAGCTCTAGGCACTGGTTTTGTGGGGCCTGATCACTCTGGATTCCCAGGGAAAACCCACCCGATTCTTGTTCTGGTGATGCAGACATGCAGTATTATCATTCTTTTCCTGTTCAACTTCTGTAGAGAAAATGGAAAGGACAGCTAATGGCACTTCTTTAGGGGAAAAGAAAGTCTCATTCTGGTCTCCTGAAGACCCTAGTACTATTAATGAAGCCACACTGGGTTAATAGTTTACCAAGCAGTAGTACCATGAATTCTGCACTGGAATTGTCAGGTTTTCTGAATACCAAAATAAAACCGAAAGGCAGGAGGTTAAGGGCCTAGGGAACAACAACAGTAAGTTTTCTGCCTTTTTACGTGAATGACAGCTCAAGCACAGAGAAGTCTGGATTGATTTTTTTTCACCTGGATAGATTGTGTGTGCGTGCCTTAAGAAAAACATCAGGACCTGCAAGATCAGGTTATGCAACCATTTTGTGTGCTGTGTAAGAAAGTTTACAAGAACATTACAAGTTTACAGGAACCCACCTCAGCATCCAAAATATGCAGCAGAGCCACATGAGTAAATGGCAGAGTAACTCGGAAACTTCTTTTCATGGTTAGACTGTGAAAGCCTGTCTTTAGTTCACATGGTGATGGTGTAAAGTCTGTCTTTTATTTGTAGGACACTGGGGAGGAAGTGTGGGAGAGACTTGGGAGTAGATGGCCCTCAGTTGCTCAGTGATGAATAGCATAGTTTAAAGCCTAGTGGAAATTCTTAGCATCCTCAGTACAAATTTGCCCAGGAATTGCCTGCCTTTCAGTGCTTTACAACACTTTGCACTGACCCTTTTAACTCTGGGACAGCTTGGCCTGAGGGAAGTTTCACATTTCTGAGCTGATTTTCTTTTGCAGCCTGAATATTATCGGCGCCCCCTTTTGGATAGTTGGGTCCAGTGGCTCTCAATTTGTACAGTACCTGAAAGATTCAGTGTTTTTGTTTTTCTAGGCAGGTCTCTGTCTCAATTATGTAAGCTCAGAGTGGGATATGTATGAAACTATGAAACTAGATGCTTTCTTGTCAGGATTTAGGAGACTTTGGCTTTGTAGTCAGATGTTTGAAATGGACGAAGGGTTTTTTTATTTTGTTTTGTTTGCTTGCTATAGCTAATCTAGGGAAAGAGAACTAGGTTTCCCCTCTTTTCTCTTTAAGCTGGAAGTTTACAGAAACTCATTTTTCCTAGGGTGTAGCTGTGAAAAACCTAGACTTTAAAGATGACTTTTACAAATAATTACAAAGTTATGGTTTTTATGAGTTATAACCCTTAATCTCTTTCCATTTTAACTGCTGTCTCTACTAAAGCCCATTTATGTGGATTTCATTTAGTTTGGTAAATTTTTTTTAATGCTTTTTCTAGAACTCCTAGCCAAGATTGAGACAGTGTTGGGGTTGTTCTCTTGCCCAGCTAGAAAAGGCCAGTAAAAAAGCAAGCATCTATTAAACTAGAGAAATCAACTAACTTCAGTTTATTAGGCCTAGGGGGAGGAAAGAAAGGCTTGTGATGAAGGAATTTTTTTCCTTGAGATTCAAATAGCAAGTACACATCTGCTGTTCTCAGCTTCTGTGAATGTGTTTGGAGGGAGGTGATCCATATCACAGGCTCCAGCAGCAACAAGGGATCCAGCATGTGGAGGGCTTTTCTACTTCTGTCACGCAGAGAAGAACATAGCACAGTTTTATCCTGCAACACAAAGAAACTTGTATAAATGTCCATTTATATGTGTACATATAATGTGGATTAATTCATGGGGTGAAACTTGGTAAACTGATCAGATTTCAGTTGTGACAATGGAGAGCCCAGAAAGAAAACCCAGTAAATGTTGTATTCTAGCTTGGAGTCAGATAAATAGGACTGGGGGTCGAGGGGGGTGGGGGAACTGAGAATCCATGTAGAGTTATGACACAGGAAGGGAGTAAGATATTGGCACAAGGAGCAAAAAATGTCAGCACAGAAGATTTGGGAAGAGTCTAGAGCTGTACTGTCTAATATGGTAGCCCCTAACCACTTGTGGTTATTTAAATTAAATGAAATTAATAATTCAGTTCTTTAGTCACAGTAACCAAATTTCAAAAGCTCATACAGCCACATGTGGCTAGTGACTTCTGAACTGGAGGGCACAAATATAGAACATTTCCATCATTGCAAAAAATTTGATTGGACAGTGCTTATTCAGAGCAGGGGTCCACACACTTTTTCTGTACAGGGTCAGATGGCAAATATTTTAGGCTTTCCAGGTCATACAAGTCTCTGTTACACCTATTCAACTCTGCTGTTACAGTGCAAATGAATCCATAGATAATGTATACATGAATGAGTGTGGCTATGAGCCCATAAAACTTTATTTATGGACACTGAAATATGAACTTTATATTCTCACACCACAAAGTATTATTTTGATTATTTTTCTGCTCTTTAAAAATGTAATAACCACTCTTAGCTCATGGGACATAACCAAAGCAGGCAGTGAGCATGTGAACCATAATTTATCAACCTCTGGTCTAGAGGAACAGGAAGTCAAAACTTAAGATTCTTTTAGTGTACAGGACATCACTTAAAAATTTTTGGTGGTTCTTCCAGGCTTGAGAACTTTCTTTGGCTAAAAATTGAGGTTCCTGTAGGACTGTTTATTTTCCTTTTTCCCCTATTTTTGCAGTCCTGTCCACCCCAGTGACAGGGTTATGCTCTTCAGTAGATGACTACTCGACTGTTAACCCTTAATTAAGCCATATCTAAGTCTAAAATACCAAACCCTGCTTTCTCTACCTGCTAAATAGTGAATCCTCACTTGTAACATTGCCTAGTAGAGATTGGAAGTGTTCTGTCACCTGGCATCAGTACTGCCCTGTACTGTACCAGAACAAGTTAAATATTGGTGGGCCAAAGGGAAATTATTCTTCCTAGGCTAGACAGGTTTGGTGTTCATCTTTAGCCCCCCAACCCCATCTCCACATTGTGGGTGTGTGTGTGTGTGTGTGTGTGTGTGTGTGTGTGTGTGTGTGTG
>LNAC01000018.1:5621474-5706367 GCA_002007465.1 Ailurus styani | reverse complement strand
GTCGAGGGGCGCGGGGTGAAGTTCAAAGCGTGGCCGGGGCCGGTTCAGCCTCAGGGTAGGGGTGCCCAAGAGAGGATTAGGGTCTGGCCAGGTTGTGGGGACAGGCCAGAGAGTTTCAGTGGCGAGTCTGGGTATCTCGATGGGGCCTAGGGCGGCTGGAGCTAGTCAGGGAGTTAGGGGGGTTCAGGACGAAGGGTTGGGAGCAGGACGTGTGCGCGGCCCTGACGGAGGGGGGGGGAGCAAGGTGGCCAGGAGTGTGCAGTAAGTAGGTTGTGGGTGTGTGCTTCTTCCAGTCTTCAGGTCACATTTACTCCTGTCCTTTTCTTCAAGATGGAGGGATCCCTGGGCCTGGCCCTTAACTGCTCTCCTTGTACCCCCGGGAGGATTTGTGACCCTGTCCTGTTTGGAAAAACCCATGCTGCCCTCTTTTCCCTTTATGTGTAATTACGGTTGGATCATCTCTGTGCTTTGCTCAGATTCTCCTTCCTCCCTCTGGGGTTGAGGAGGAGGAGACACATCTGACCAATTAATGTGTGTTTGTGAAACAGGCAGCAGCAAACAGTCATTTCAGCTTCTAGGAATTAGGCTCACACAGGGTGGAGAGATCAGAGCCCTTCAGGGGTAATATTTCTGAACAAATCACAGATGATTAAATTCTCTAAGAAACAGCTTCCTACCTAAATGAGAGTGGGAAAGATGGGGGAGAAAGCCTGTCTGTTTCTAGCCATGTGTCCAGAGCCCCAGGGGTTGAGGAGAGTCCCCAATCCCCCACAGGCCTCTCTTTTCTGTACTAGGCTTTGCTCTGCAGCCTTGAGTTAATTTCACCCCTGCTGCTTTGTCTTGGGGGAGGGAGTGCTGGTTTAGGCTGTTGTGAGGAGATGACTGTTCTGCTGCCACACACAATAGTCTGTGTCATTTTATCGGGAGTGCTACCCCAGGGCTGAGAACTGCTGCTGCAGAGATAAACCGGTCCTTCTCACCCGCCTATTGTGTACACAGTGAAGGTCATAGGTTCAAGTCTTGTCTGAGAGCTTTGGATATGCTCCATCTCCCAGGCTCCTCAGTGCCATTTTCTTCCTTTTCCAGACTGGGGCTTGCCATTGGAGGAGGCCAGACAGAAAGGCTCTTCTTTTTGAGTGAGGAACAATGCAGAGCTCATTGGCACACATTTTTCAGAAGAATAGGGGATGCCAGCCATGTTGTGCCTGCCTCTTTGGCTAGCCTGCACTAAGTTGTAGAGGAATCGTGTCTGGGAGACTCAGTCCTCACGTTTGTGTCAGACCTTTAAGGAAGAAGACTCTAAGGGGAGGTTTCTACTCTTGTTTGAACCATCATATTTAATTCTTTTCAAACAGATTGGACACTCAACAATGATTTTTGCTTGTTTAGGAATAACACTAAAAAGCTTTGCAGGGTTAAGATAGGGAGTCAAGGACCAATTACCTTTTTAATGGTGACTTCCTGGTCAGTAATAATTGCACAACAAAAAAGCCACAGAATTTGCCTATCTGGGCAAGGGCTATGGAAACAAAACAACTTTCTTTTTAATCTTTATTTTAATTCTGATGAAAAGAGATGACTTGCCATTGTGCAGAAAGGCCATCTATGCCTTTGTATAAGGGAGAAATTTATCAAAGTGATGAATGTAAAAATCATTTGAGGTCTTGGGAGTTATTAATGAGAGAAGGATGAGAACAAGCTAGAAGAAACCCTATCCTTGTAGATATCTCATAGAAGTGTCCAGATAGTATTTAGGTACTATTAGTTGGGTAAAAAATTATTTGGGATTAGAAGTGAGGTTTCAATTAGTATATTAAAGAAAACTTTTAAGAAGAGTTTAGAAATGAGACCTATTGTGAGAGGGCAATTGCACACAATGCACTGTGTACACAATAGCCAACCATAGCCTCTAGGGTGTTGTTGAATAAGAACTTTAGCTTTTGGTTTTGGTAGAGGTCTTGTTCTGAGGTGCTAAGTCTGACTATGTTGCCTCCCTCTTCCCTTTATTTCAATGAGTTTCTTAAAATGATGACTTGCCACTTAGGTGTTGGGCTTTGTTGGGAGGGAACATGTTGTTCTTGATGACGAAACTGTCTTGAAGTCTTACTAGAAGTGTTGTCTGTCTTTAGATTATTTCCAACTTACCTGTCCAAGGTCTCTGAGTGAAGCCTCAGCTAAACTGAGTCCAAAGCATTTTGTTCTTGGGTTGTAGGCATTCATTCTGAATCCTGTCAGGTGACAGTGAAGGGTGAAAGCCTTCTATTAAGTTTTCCCTGATTAGAATTAGTGGTTTCAGAGTTGGGCCCTTGCCACAAGGAGTCTTACGAGTCTTCTGATTTTGACCATCTTTCAGAGAGCACTTTGGTTTTCTTGGTGGAAAATGTTTCCTTGTGAGAGGTCTAGATAGCTGGGCAGATTAGTGCTTATTTTGTGTGAGGATATAGGAGCATGATTTTGGCTCCTGGTAGTAATTATGTTGCAATTAGCATATAGCAACTAAAGGCCTGGAACAGGATAATTTGTTGAGGGGTTTAGCATTGCTCTGGCGAGTAGAAATGCCCCTCCTTGTTTATTTGACTTGGAACACTGTCTGGGCTCAGCCATGGACACTTAAGAAGTACAGAAATGATGTGTTGTCTCCAGAAGTTCTTTCCCCTCTCACTCCTGCTGGGTACCATAGCACTTTCCAACTACCACTTTCTTCTGCTACATAGGTAGCTGAGCAATTATTTCCCTTGTGGAAAACCAGTCATGGATGGGAATACTGCCAGACAGATGGGGCCACTCTGAGATAAGGCAGTCTTATGTTGTGTGGCAAGTTTTCTTTTCAGCAACTGAATTTTCACTTCTACTTGATTTTTTAAAAAATCAGTTTCCTTTAAAAAACAACAACAAGAACAAGACCCCACAAAATACAAAATCACATAGTGTGCTAAATATGCCTTCACAATATCTCTCATAGAAGTTGGCTGTGACAGACAAAATGAAGATCGGTGATGCTGATTGGCAGGATCTGGGCCCACTAAGTGTCAGTGAAGGACTCTTTTCACTAGGGAACAGGTAATTCACCAAAGCACCTGCCTAGCTGGGCATGTGGAATTGGCAGCAGCTGTGCAGCTGAAGAGGGATTATTGAGCAGGTGGTTAAAGAATCACATGCCACAGTGACAAGAAAATACTGGGTCTTCCATGGTTTAGGTTCAGTTCATATGTGTGAAATTGCTCTTTGTTTCACATTTCTTAATGTCTGATACAGGTTTGTTAGTAAGTTGATAATGGAATAGAGAAAAGAGATTCTTCATTCTCTGTGTTTCTTTTAGAATACTGAGCAACATGCCTTAGACATGGTCCTAGCTGGCCCTATTGTATTTCTGTGATTTCTGGCTTTATGCCCTATAAATGGGAAGGAAATGGTGGTAATTCAGTTTTCTAGTGCTTGTTTATTAGAGGGAAATGGGAAGGAGAAAATTCTTTGCTTTCAGTGTGGTGAAGTAGATTTAGCCCACTGGGAGAATACCCAGCAGGTTTTATGCAAAGGATATAATTGACTTTTTGTGTAGGTCTACCTGACATGCCTCCCTCAAGAAATTTGCATGTGTTTTTATTTTATGAATGTAAATCTCCATATGAAGTTTGCATCTCTTCAGATGTCCTGTTCCTTTTTTAGTTTCTCCCAGCACCTTTATAACTCTTTTCTTTGGCATTGAGATTAACATCACTTGTTAGAATCAAATCACCTCAAGCCAAATCATGTTAAGGAAATAATGCCTCAACTATATATTTAGCTTAAAAACAAGTATAGCATCTCCTATAACTTGGAGGAGGACTTTGTATTTTTAGGGTTTTTTTTTTTTTTTTTTTTGCAAATTCCCAGGTTTTTCTTGTAGGTTGCCATCATTTTCTGTTAATAAATTATTTTTCTTTACATGTTTGTGCCACTATAGTAGGCAGTGCCATAGAGCCAAAAATGTATGAGCAAATAACTTGGGCATTTATTTTCTGATTTTTTAGGACCGTCCAGTTATTTTCTGTACTAGGTCAACACAACAGGCTATGTCATGCTCCTGTTGAACCTACCCCCCCACCCCCACCCCGCCCCGCCTCGCCTCATTGAATTCACTGGGTACTAATTAACAGTTGATTGAAGGGAAATAAGTGATATTAACTGTTTAGAGTTCAGAAAACCGTTTTCCAAGTGGAGTGAAGGCTCTATCCTTGTTTGTCAAAGGGATACAGAGAGAGCTTTAGATACATGGATTGATTGATTGATTTAGGGGAAAGGGAGGCAACGGTATAAGGCCAGGGCCAGTAGACCACTGTAAAGACAGGAACATTTGCAATTATCTGTTTAAACCTAGTTTATAACCTAGCTTTAAGTGGGGGCCTCGCAGTTATTTGTATAGTATTAACTTCTAGGAAAGACTATAAAGTTCTTTATTTACCCATATGAAGCCATCACAGTTGTTTGTTTGTTTGTTTTAACCTGTTCACAAACCACCATATACTTTCTTAGCATTTTCAGTAGTTTGCTTCCTCATGCTTTTTCCCCTCCCCCATCTCTCATCCTAGTTCCCTGCTCTGAAGACTTCTCCAGCAGCTTGGAAACACTCTAATTACTGTAGCTATTACAGTCACAACCCAGATCTTCCACCTCCTTCCCACTCACCCCTTTCTATCTTCCTTCCCCCTCCCCTTGCTCTAGCAGCAGGAGTTGAACTGCAGTCTCATGAGCACAGTCAGATCTATGAATGAGCTTTATATCTTGTCAAGGCAGAACTCCAGATCCAACAGGGCTGATTTTTCATGGTTCTCTTGCTGTTTGTTCTTGGATCAGAGTCCCAGAAATAAGAGATGGCAAATACCTATTAGGTCATATCTAGTCCATCACTCAGGAGCAAACCTCCGATCTTTCTCTTGTCTCTGTGAGAATTTTTTCCTTCTTTCTTTTGCAGGTGAGAGCTGTCTGATGCCAGGCAAGCTCTGAAACTGCCTTCTTTTTATTGTGCTCTCTGGTCATTAGTGTATGGCCAACTTTGCTCTCTTGGATTTTTATTCTTACACCGTTTTCATGATTACTTGCTCCCAGCAATATCTCTATCCCCTTCAAGTTCAGTCCTTTTTGATTATCAGCACCACATTTGTGGGTTCCTTTAGTACTATCAGTTATCTATACTAGAAGTTATCATTTTTCAAAACTTTTCCGCTAGGGTCATTGTGGCCTCGTCTTAAGGAGGTTCATTTCACAAACACACAGGGCACACATCCTGGCATGTAGTAATTAATAAAATGGTTTGGAAAATATCTGCGAGGTTGTGCACTTAAGAAACCCCTGGGTTGTATGTACAAATGCTGCTGCTTTCTGTTTAATTTGGGGTACTTCCTGTTCTAGCCCTTTGTTCTCTCTATGTAGATGAATTTTATTTTTGTGTGGCTTAGTTACTGTTAAGTTATTGTTTGATTTAAGAGTGTTAATGTTTTCTTTTCTTTTTTTAAGATTTTATTTATTTATTTGACACAGAGAGAGAGATCACAAGTAGGCAGAGAGGCAGAGGGAGAGGAGGAAGCAGGCTCCCCGCCGAGCAGGGAGCCCGATGTGGGCCTCGATCCCAGGACCCTGAGATCATGACCTGAGCCGAAGGCAGAGGCTTTAACCCACTGAGCCACCCAGGCGCCCGAATGTTAATGTTTTCTTTGCTAATACAGTTTTTCAAAGAATGGAATAGGGTGTCGTAAAACCTCATCAGTATTGTGCTTCTAACCAGCTGTGTGACCTTGTGCTAGTCACTCCACTGTTTTTACTTTCCTTATTTGTAAAATGAGTACATTAAACAAGATCATCTCTCAAGGTTCCATTTAGTTGTAGAATTTTATGATACAAAGATTGTGATGGAAGAACAGGCAAATTGGTTGATAGAAGTTTTTTATTACTGTCGAAAACATAGTATACAGGAAGGCTAATGAGTACGGCCTTAGTTCTCTGGGGTTTTATCCTCACTATTTGATATGTTTGTAAAGCTTATACTGTGCATTTTTTACTAGGCCATCTTCTTTTAGAGACTCTTATATCCTTATTGTGCAGGTTCACCAGCTTGTCAAATACATTTTTTTCTAGTCTGCTCAAGCCATAGGAGTGGGAGTCAGAAAGCTGTAGATAAAGAACCTCAGATTGTGAGAAGGAAATTGTACCTCTAAAGATTTGCCAGAAGCAAATTTGTGTGTTAAGTCAGCAATCTAAGATTTTTAAATCTCTCTTATCTGAAATCTTTGAATCAAATGGGACTGATCATGGAGGTGGGTTGGGTACTTTTCCATTTTTGACCAATCATTAGAAAACTTGCTTTGAATTAACTTCTTGAGATTAAATATGATTGTCCACTGTGTTTTGTTTGGAAAATAAAATTATGTGATTTAATGCCAAAAATGCTAAATTGATGACATTTGGTAAAGTGTGACTAACAAGGAAGATCCCTGAAATGCCCTATAAAGGGACTGAGGGATAGAAAGGTGGTAGGTGATTGTAGCAACTGTGGAATTGACACTAATATTAAGAAACCTTTGCTTTCAAGCAGTTTAAATTAATAAAATTACATAACCAAGTTAATTCCCCAAGTTAGGATTTTTATCAGCATTTCCTAGTTAATTCTTGCAGTGGGGACTTCCAGTAGCAGCTATTTATTGAGTGTTAAGATGGTGGTCTTTTAGTCTTTCTTTCTTTGTTAATACAGCAAAAATCACATGTTTAATCTTCCTTTGGACATTGGAAGAAGCATTCACTGTTTTAAAATTTGTATTTCTTTATTTTTTTAAATTATTGTTTCTTTAAGATTTTATTTCTTTATTTGAGAGAGAATGAGAGAGAGAGCAGAAGAAGGGAGAGGGTCAGAGGGAGAAGCAGATTCCCCGCCAAGCAGGGAGTCTGATGTGGGACTCAGTCCCGGGACTCCAGGATCATGACCTGAACCAAAGGCAGTCATTTAACCAACTGAGCCACCCATTTCTTTATTTTTTTAAAAAAGATTTATTTATTGGTCAGAGAGAGAACGAGCGCACAAGCAGGGGCATGGGGCACCTGGGTGGCTCAGTGGGTTAAAGCCACTGCCTTCGGCTCAGGTCATGATCCCAGGGTCCTGGGATCGAGGCCCACATCGGGCTCTCTGCTCAGCAGGGAGTCTGCTTCCTCCTCTCTCCTCTCTCTCTGCCTGCCTCTCTGCCTACTTGTAATCTCTCTCTCTGTGTCAAATGAATAAATAAAATCTTTAAAAAAAAGGGGGGGGGGCAGAAGGAGAAGCAGCTCCCTGCAGAGCAAGGAGCCCGATATGGGACTCCATCCCTGGACCTTGGGATCATGACCTGAGCTGAAGGCAGACCCTTAACTGAGCCACCCAGGTATCCCTAAATTTGCATTTAAAAGATCCATCAGTCTGTAATAGAGAAATCTGGTAGATGGAACTATTGTTTGTTTTGGACTCACAAGAAGTCCTGAGAATACTTTGCTTTGTTCCCAGCCATCTTCAGCATATTATTAATTTTTGGGTAATCTAAAGGTTATTTTGGGAAGTGCTCCACTTGAATATGAGATCTTAGAAAGATTTATATTAGAAATACAAGTAGTTTTTTTTTTTTTTTTTAAGATTTTATTTATTCATTTGACACAGAGAGAGATTACAAGTAGGCAGAGAGGCAGGCAGAGAGAGAGAGGAGGAAGCAGGCTCCCTGCCGAGCAGAGAGCCCGATGCGGGCCTCGATCCCAGGACCCTGGGATCATGACCTGAGCCGAAGGCAGCGGCTTTAACCCACTGAGCCACCCAGGCGCCCACAAGTAGTTTTTATAGATGGGTTTTTGTCTTGTTTTTTAGGTATCAAGTGATGCATAGGGTATTGAATTGTAAAGTGGCCAGAGTAGATGCCATGCAACCGTCGGAAATGAAACTATACCATAAATGAATTCCAGATCCTGGCAGTTAGGCCACGTCGCATGCTTGGTACCACATTGCACACTTGTATCTGTAGTTTCTTAGGCTATAATTCAGTATTGGTTGGGGAATGCAGCAGTGTCTGCTCTGTTCTGTGTACAAAGTACAGCTAGTGGGCTTTTGGCATTTTACCAGCAATGTTCCTAGCAACATTTCTAGGTGGACACTTTAGGTGTTGTTAGGATGAACTTTCATTTATGTGAGCAGAAGTGAATATTCAAGAATATACCTTCTAAATTTCAGTGACAAATTCTGAAGTTTGGTGTGAAACTCAGCATTAATCTTTGTTTTGGAAGTGATCCTTCTAGAGCAGTCTTAAAGAATGGTATTAGAAGTGGAACTGTATGAAGAAAAATTGTCAATTGTACATCTTTTGGGGTATGTAAATCTGAAAGGTATACAAGGAAGAGGGAATATTTTTTTCTATTTGGCATCTGCTTTCGAATGTACTTCCAGTCCATCATTTCTGACACCTGCCTACCCTTTTCTCTCCTAAGCATTACACTTCTTCCAGTTGCCATGGCACAAAACTTTGGACTCAAATTTGGTTCTTTTTCTTCCTCTCTACCTCATCTAAACATTCACTAAAATTGGATTATTTTACATACCTTGTTTGAGCTTTGCTTTTTCACCTGGCCTTGTTCAGGCCTTCATCCGTATATTATTGCAGTAACCTCATGGTTAATGCCTCTTAATCCATACTACAGTCTGCTGCAATATTATTTTAATTGTTTTTAATGTAAGCTCTAAGCCCAATGTGGGGCTTGAACGTGCAACCCTGAGATCAAGAGTCACATACTCTACCACTGAGCGAGCCAGGTGCCCCAGTATTATTACATTTTTTATTTATTTGCTTAGCGTGTGTGTGTGTGTGTGTATATATATATATATATATTTTTTTTTTTTTTAGAATTTTATTTATTTATTTGACAACGAAAGACACAGCAAGAGAGGGAACACAAGCAGGGGGAGTGGGAGAGGGAGAAGCAGGCTTCCTGCTTAGTAGGGAGCCTGATGCAACGCTTTATCCCAGAACCCTAGGATTATGACCTGAGCCTAAGGCAGATGCTTAGCCACCCTGGCGCCCCTGCTTAACTGATTGTTATTGAGCACTTAAGTGTCAGGCCAGACATGGTCCCTCTCCTTTCAGAACTTAAAAGTGTAATTGGAGGGCGGGGCGCCTGGGTGGCTCAGTGGGTTAAAGCCTCTGCCTTTGGCTCAGGTCATGATCTCAGGGTCCTGGGATTGAGCCCCGCATCGGGCTCCCTACTCAGTGGGGAGCCTGCTTCCTCCTCTCTCCTCTGCCTACTTGTGATCTCTCTCTCTCTCTGTCAAATAAATAAATAAAATCTTTTAAAAAAAAGTGTTAATTGGGGAGCCCAACAATCAACTGATAAATGTATGATCATGAATTAAAGTGCTCTGAATTTGGTTCTAGAGGAGTATATGACAAGGAACCCAGTATAGTTGTTTCCATCTTTTGTTTTGTTTTGTTTTGTTTTGTTTTGTTTTGTTTGGAGCCAATGTGGGGTTTGAGCTCAGAACCCTGGGATCAAGACCTGAGCTGAGATTGAGTTGGTTGTTTAACTGACTAAGCCATCCAGGTGCTCCTTTAAGTTTTATTTAATAATTTTTATTAGTTATCTCTACATTCAACTTAGGGCTTGAACTCATGACTCAAAGGTCAAGAGTCCCATGCTCCCCTGACTGAGTCAGTCAGGTGCCCCAGCTGTTTTTTTGTTTTGTTTTACGATTTTATTTGATCTTCTTTTTTTTTTTTTTTTTTAAGAACTAGCAAGCACTCATGCCAGAGGGTGGTGATGGGGGACTGGCAAAGGGAGAGGTAGAGAGGGAATCCTAACCAGGCTTCATGCCCAGCACGGAGCTCAGTGCTGGGCTCGATCTCATGACCCAAGATCATGACCTAAGCCGAAATCACGAGTTGACGCTTAACCAACTAACTGCCACCCAGGTGCCCCTTAAGATTTTTTTAAGTAATCTCTATATCCAGTGTGGGACTCGAACTCACAACCCCAGGATCAAGAGTTTCATGCTCTGCCGACTAAGCCAGCCAGGCGTCCCCCAGTATAGATTTTTAAAAATACAGTTCTTGTTATTTCACTTCTTGCTGAAAAACCTTTGGCCTTCCTCAGTCCCGATTCATTTCTTTCTCTTTTTACAGCCATTCCTTCAGCTTACCCTACATTTTTTATTCTCAACACCTTATTTTTTTTTTTCTTTTCTGTTGGAATGACCCTTCCTGCTCCAAAGCATTCAGCTCCAAATCTGACCCTTCCTTCAGCCTAGCAAAAAAGTTCATCTCCTTCCCGAAGCCTTTCTTAACCCTTTTCTTCCCACCCAGCTATCTCCAAAATTGATTTCATCTTCCTCTGGATCTCTCTTTGCTCTGTTATAGCACTTTCTCACAAGTTGTCTTTAATTATTTGTGAATATATTTTTTTCCTCCCTTGTTCTGAACTGCTTAAGATGCCTCTGTCTCCTCTGTTCCTCATGGCTTCTAGCCCAGTGCTTTGAATATAACTTTATACTTAATTAATACTTGCCGAATTGAATTGGAGTTTGATTTTTGAAAACAGGAACTTCTTGTAATTTTTTTTTTCAGACCTCCTTTTATGCTAAAGTAACTTTCATTCAACACATTTTATCCCAGACTGAATAACCTAGGAACAAGGCAGACTATGAAAGCTTTCAGAAATCCTTCAGACTCAAGGACAAGCATTTGTTGCTTTTACTGCCTGCAGCAGTACTGTGGTTCCATATATTCTAGCTGATGGAAGACTTTGGGGAGGGAGAGGAGTAGTACATGGCAGGTGGAGGCAATGTAGGTCAGACATGGGAACCAGACTGGTTCTATTAGAGGAACATAGGCATTGTTGGGTCCTCTGGGTACTGTTGACCTCTGGGAGGTTTTTTTTTTTTAGTTTTTCTTCTTTACTTCTTTCATTCTGTAAATATGTATTGGATTCCTGTTATTTGTGAGGCCCTAGTCTAGCTGCTTAAGATCAATCAGTGAACAAAATAGACCAAAAAAACAAAACAAAAAACAAAAAATCCCCCAACCTCATGGATTTTATCTTTGAACAGAAGGATATAGAAATAAGCATAATGAATAATTGTATGTTATTATGAGGCCAATAAATGATGTGAGAAAAATAGAACATAGTAAGGGAGGTTAGATGTGTGGAGAACGGATAAGTGAGAGAGGTGGGAGGGCTGTAACTTTAAATAAGATGATCAGGGGCGCCTGCGTGGTGCAGTTGGTTAAGCATCTGACTCTTGGTTTAGGCTCAGGTCAGATCTCAGGGTCATGAGATTGAGCCCCATGTTGGGTCCTGGGCTGAGCTTGGAGCCACCTTCGGATTCTCTCCTCCCCCCATCTCCCTCCTACTATGTCTGTCTGTCTGTCTCAAATAAATAAATCTTTTAAAAAAATAAGGCAGAGTTGGCATATTAGAGAAGTGTGGTGGTGTGTTACTGGTTGTTAGGCACTTTGCTGAGGTTGTTGAATGCTGTTCTGCCTAGCAGAGAGAAAGAGGCAGTGTCTGCAGTTGTTCCAAAGAGTCCAGCTGACATAGAGGGGGAAACAGCTACTCCTTATGTTCTTTTCTCCTGGCTGCTCCTCTGGCTGGCATTCCTGGAAGTTAATCATGGTGAAAATTGCAGTCAGTCATGTCTGGAAGA
Source organism: Ailurus styani (assembly GCA_002007465.1). Taxonomy (NCBI): domain Eukaryota; kingdom Metazoa; phylum Chordata; class Mammalia; order Carnivora; family Ailuridae; genus Ailurus; species Ailurus styani. The sequence continues at coordinate 5,694,693 of LNAC01000018.1, read as the reverse complement.
CACCAGGGGTAGAACTGGAGGCCCTGTAGCCAGTTCCCTGAGGGGTGGGATTTACCCTTCTGCTGACTGGGTCTTGGATATCTAGAGTAAAGCGTGAGGTAGGCCTCTGAGCTATCTTCTGCCTCAAGGGGAAAAGTCCAGTATCATGACCTTTGTGGTGAGGCCTCACCAACTTTGGGGTAGTTCTTTAAAAATAAGCTTTCAAGGAGTATGCACTCTGCTCCCAGCTTAAAAATTGAATTTTCAGGTTTATGGTATTTTGACTTTCTCTAAACACATAGCTAGCTGTGTTCTGGAAGTCTCAATACCTAATGCATTAGCCTGAGGTTGAAGATGTCTCATGATGTCTGGATGATTTCTTGTTTGACTTGTGTATTATAAATTTTCTTATAATTTCCTTGCTTGCCCTTTCCTCACCCTTCTATTTCTTCATTATTTTTCCTGTTACCTCATTCCTTTTTTGCTTACACAAAGCTGATAGGAAACAGAAATTCCTTAGGCCAGACTGCCACTTTGGTTAATTGGCTGGAAGCTAAAATTCCTACCTAATATACAAGAAATGGAATGTCTTATTTCTGTCCTTGGGTTATATAGAATGCAACTTGTGGACATCAAGTTCTCAGCTGGTTATACTGTATGCTATTCAAAGTAGCTGAGGTGCATGGTACCTGAACACTATTTGGTTATTTATACATCAACTTGTGCAGTTGCAGTGCATAAGGAGACTTATTTGCCATTCCATAAAAATATGCTCTTTTTGCTTTATAATTTTATAATAAAGTTTCTTTTCTTTTTTAAGATTTTATTTGTTTATTTGACAGAGAGAGAGACAGCGAGAGAGTGAACACAAGCAGGGTAGGTGGGAGTGGGAGAAGCAGACTTCCTGCCAAGCTGGGAGCCCGATGCGGGACTCTCCCAGGACCCTGGGATCATGACCTGAGCCGAAGGCAGACGCTTAACAACTGAGCTACCCAGGCATCCCTAGAATAAAGGTTCTTAATGAACTCAGGTCCATGCTAAGAAAAATTTGTTTTATTTAGGCAGATGATTTTAATGGTAGGTGGGCTTCTAAGGAAATTTCACATGGCTTTTCTCTAAATTTGCTGTATATCAAGTTTGAAGGCATAGGTTCTCACTACATGTGCTTAACTGGTACAGTAATAAATTACTGATATTGTGAACTTTTAAGGCCAGCAGCTGTCAATTCAAGTGTATGTTGTTTTTTTATTTTAGTGGTTTGAAAGGATCTCTGTTTAATTGACCAAGGTGTATTGCTTTATTAGTAAAAATGCTTTGACATAGCTTAGTTTGCTAGTGAAAACTGTTTTTTCAGTAGTAATGTTTCTGTGGTTTGTATTAGTTGGCCCTTCCAGTCCTAGCAGAGCTAGAAATCTTGGCAGTGTGGATTTCAGATGAGTTCCATAACACTATTTGACAGAGAGAGAAGTGCAGGGTAGTGTTTGGCAATATTCTTTCTCTTGAGCCTTTATATAAAAAGAAATTCAGTTTTAACAAGGTCACATTGGGGTAGGTGACATAATGGTGAAGTGACATTTTCTTCCAGCAACAGATATATGTTGTACCCGAATATGTGATCTGAAGCGTTAGATTTACTTAAAAGTGTTACTGACATAAACATGATTAGTGCCATTTCTGTCCTTTATAATTTTTTTCCTTCTTTCTTGGTAGGCAAAATAATGATATAATAATTTAATTTGCATCTTGGGTGCTTGATGGAAGGAGACTAATCGTTGAAATGTGCTGCTAGGCTATGCACTTGATAGGAATGATAGAGACAGCAAGGTATTACATTTTTATAAGGATTGAGATCCTTGTTTAAGTAAAAATATCACATTTTTAATCAAAATAGTATGACTGAGTTGCAAGTGTTAAGGGAGATTAGGAAGCTGCAAAATTAGGCCAGATTAATAATAATATGCCGTTTATTTATGCATGGATTGGCTAAATACTTCATTGGGAACAAATGTAAAGATACGGTTTTGAGTAAAACAAACTGCTTCTTCAGTTGGCAGTTTTAAAACCTACAAAGCAAAGAAAGAAACTGCATTTTACTTTTGATAAAGGTTTCTGTAGGTCAGCACTATTTAGTAGTAATCATATCTTGGCTCTTTTCCTTCCAGCCAATTGGGATGCCTCAAGAATTACTGAACTAGCCACGGTGTACCAAGCACCACTTCTGTGGTGGGCTCTGTGCACGCATCTTACCGGGCCAAAAAATTAAATCATCTCATCTAATTCTCAACCAGACAAAAAATAGTAATCATATATTGACTAAGCTCAGCATTCTTCAGGGAGAGGAAGAACAAAATCTATCACATGGGGATTCACTTTTAAGAAATGGAGCTATGCCTGTACACCTGGGGCAAACAATACCTTATATGGGTTTTTTTTGTTGTTTTTTTATTATTTGCCCCAGGGGTAATATCTTATATGTTAATTTAAAAAAATAAAATGTATGTTTATAAGGCAAAAAAAAAGAAATGGAGCTATGATCAAGTATGTACATTAGGAAGAGTAGAAAGAAAGCTTTTAGAAAGTAAATAAACCACCGCAAATTTAAAGGCTTAAAAATCATCGTATTAGAAATCCATGTTAAGGGCGCCTGGGTGGCTCAGTGGGTTAAAGCCGCTGCCTTCGGCTCAGGTCATGATCCCAGGGTCCTGGGATCGAGGCCCCACATCGGGCTCTCTGCTCAGCAGGGAGCCTGCTTCCTCCTCTCTCCTCTCTCTCTGCCTGCCTCTCTGCCTACTTGTAATCTCTCTCTCTGTGTCAAATGAATAAATAAAATCTTTAAAAAAAAATAAAAAATAAAAAAAATAAAAAAGAAATCCATGTTAAAAGAAAGCTAGGGATCAAAAGGACTACACAAAACAGATGGTTATTTGGCATAGTCTTAGAGGCTGTGAAGAGAAGAAACCTATCTTTAAAATATAGGCATTTTCATTCAAGGCCAAAGAAGCCCACAAAGTAATGATGGGTGAGTGCCACCTAGAAATTAGGTAAAAAAAAACGAAATTCGATAAGCCTCTTTGTACAGCTGATGGTCAGAGTTTCCTGTTTGTTTTTATTTTTTTAAGGGGGCGTGTTAAAAATGGAAAGGCAGCTAGAAAATTTGTAAGACTACTTGATCATGGCGTGAAGGATTTATTCAGGAATGAAAGTATCAGAGAATTTCTACTTCTGTTTTTCCCCTCCTCCTAAGCAGATTAAAGTTTCTAGGTCAAATGATGATAGATGCTTAACTTTTCTTTTTTCCTGATTAGAACATTAGTTAATCTTTTTCAAAACACAGAAAGGTACAGAAAAATATAAGGAAGTTCCAGGAATTATCCCAGAAATGTTAATATTGATTTAGTATTTCCAACACATTTTCCCCCATTAATAAACTTGATTAGATCAAGTACCTCTACCTAAGATTTTAGAAAAAATTCAAGGATAAACTGTGAATCTCTTAGTGAAAGTCTGTTACTTCAAGTTGTAAGTGGAATGGTCACTACACTAAAGACTGGTGTAGATTTCAGATGTGATTCTGTCCATAAGAATGGTCTGGAGATGAAGAGACTAAAAACTGTAATGGAAGTTGATAAAATACAAAGTAAAGATTGAGTTGACTTGGTACTGTTCATATTATTTGCTGGGGCTAAGGTGATAGGTTTACATAACAAGTCACATATGACAAATCATTAATAGTTGTGTGTGGACAAAGTTGTTACCAGTGGGCATTGTTTAGTTTGAAAGACTTTTGTTAAAGTCAGGCCAAGGCTATTTAAAAACTTTACTCATGGAATGGGAGAAAATGTTATGTTGTATATTAGCAAACTGACTTTCTGACAGTCCATAGTTATTTCTCTGTAGTACTAAAACTCAAAAAAACTGAAAACTGAGCTTTCGTAAGGTAGACACAAACCTGACTTCAACTATTAAGAGGCTATTCACAGTCTTTTTTTTTTTTTTTTTAAGATTTTATTTATTTATTTGTCAGAGAGAGAGGGAGAGAGTACAAGCTGGCAGAGTGGCAGGCAGAGGCAGAGAGAGAAATAGGCTCCCCGTGAGCAAGGAGCCCAATTCGGGACTCGATCCCAGGATCCTGGGATCATGACCTGAGTTGAAGGCACCCGCTTAGTTGACTGAGCCACCCAGGCGTCCCTCACAGTCTTTTTTTGTTCTATTCAAGTAAATATTCATCTTCCTTAGGAATATCAATGAGGTTAATGTTAAGGGGCTGCCCCAGTTTCTACTGAGTATTATAGTGTATATGGTATATTAATTATCTCACGTTTTTACAGATGAAGCAACTGTAGCTCAGATAAATGCAGTGACTTGCCTGAAATTGTTACGCATCTAAGAGAGAGTAAAGAGTAGGACTGAGCTTTTCTGCCTCTTCCCTTGTTTTGTTTTGGCTTTTTTTGCATTGTACTATGCTGGTTCCACATAACATTACCTCCAGGAACCATCCTGGTAAGTTCTTCTAGGTAGGAGAACTTAAGTAATAACACCCATCTTATTTGACCTTTTAATAAATGTTTTACAGAAGTGACATACTCAGATTTTCCCATGACATTAAGCTCTTTCAGGTAGTTAAATTCCTGAATCATTTAGAGTATAAACTTCAGGAATCTCTTGGCTATTGAGGGTGGGGGGTAGCTCATCTATGAAAAATAGATGAGCTTCAATATGGACAGGTGTTACATTTAAAAAGAGGTAGAAAGTCCAAACCACTTTCTTAGCATGAGTAACTTCTAGCTAACCCTTGTAAGCCCCCAGAGAAGACTAGGAATCTTGGTAAGCGTATTCCTAGAAAAATTAGTTCATTGTGCTCCCAGGGAAATGGTGAGCATCATTAGGAAGAGAATCAGAACTAAATAAAGATAAAAATAAACATCCCTCTGCAAAATCAGGGTTTGTTTATATTTGTGATTACTGTGTGTTCCCTTGATCCCTAAGAAACGTACCAGAGCCAGTGACTAAAGGAGGTAAAGGCTTTAATGAAGACCTGTCAAAAAAATTCATCTTTTAAAGACAAAGAATATATTGGGGTGCCTGCTATGACTCACTTGGTTAAGTGATCTTAGCTCAGGTCTTGATCTCACGATTGTGAGTTCAAGTCCTGTGTTGAGCTCCATTCTGGGAGGGGCAGAAGAAGAGGGAGAAAAGAGAATCTCAAGCCAACACCCCAGTGAGCATGGAACCCAACGTGGGGGTCCATGCTACCACCGTGACATCATGACCTGAGCCAAAATCAAGTCAGACACTTAACTAACTGAGCTACCCAGATGGCCTTGTTCCAGTGATTTTTAAAACTTTTATTTATTTATTTGAGAGAGAGAGAGAGCACAAGTAGGTAGAGCGGCAGACAGAGGGAGAGGGAGAAGCAGGCTCTCTGCTGAGCAAGGACCCCGATACAGGGCTGGATCCCAGGACCCTGGGATTGTGACCCAAGCTGAAGGCCGCTGTTTAACCGACTGAGCCACCCAGGCACTTGTAGAGTCTCATGCAGTTGTAAGAATAATACAGAGAGATCTCTTGTAGCCTTTACCCAGGTTCCTCCAATAGTCATATCTTGCAAAACTACAGTACAGTATCACAACCAGATATTGACGTTGATAAAATCTACCCATCTTGTTCAGATTTCTTCAGTTTTACCTGTACCTATTTATGAGTGTATATATTTAGTTCTCTGCCGTTTTATTACCACCATAGTTAAGATACAAGGCAGTTTTATCACCACAAAGGTCCCTCACATTGCCCTTTTATAGCTATACTTACCTCATTTCTGCTGTCCCTCCTATCTCCCATAAGATTTTTTTAAAAGACTTTATTGATTTATTTGAGAGAGAGTGAGAGAGAGCATGAGAGGGGTTAAGGGGCAGAGAGAAGGGGAGAAGCAGACTCTCCTGCTGAGCAGGAAGCCTGACTCAGGGCTCAGTCCCAGAACTCTGGGATCATGACCTGAGCTAAAAGCAGACGCTTAACCAACTGAGCCACCCAGGCACCCCTCCTATAAAAGTTTTAATAAATTACTTGATTGATAAATTTTATAATCTATTTTTTAAAAGATTTTATTTGACAGAGAGCACGAGAAAGAGTAGGGGCAGAGGGAGAGGGAGAAGCAGGCTACCCCCTGAGCAGGGAGCCCAATCCAGGGCTCCATCCCAGGACCCTGGGATCATGACCTGAGCCAAAGGCAGACACTTAACCAGATGATCCACTGAGGCACCCCTTATGATAACCTGTTAAGGGAATCCAGGGATGTTTGGGGGAGTATATCCTTTTTATATAATTATTTCAAAATGTGTTTTATTTATCAAATTAATACATAGACTTTTTTGTTTTTGTCTTTCCATGAACTTTGTATTGAAAATCAATTAGTACTATGGCTTTTAATGAAAATCAGTAATCTACTTTTTATATCTATCCCCCACCAAGTCTTACTCCTTATGGGCCATAGCATTACATTTCTTAGTCTTTTTCTTAGATTTATTCCTGTATCAAAATAACGACATGCTTTCCACTGTCCTCTCCTTACCAAATCTTCTTAGTATAGTTGTGTCACATTTTTGGTTAAATATGTACTCATTATGTTAAGTACATATTGCTCACTGTTGGGCCATTTAGTATACTGCTATGATGTTTTCTTGTACAATTTTTGTTTTTTCCACAATTCAATGTCATTAATTACTTTGTTTATTTTGGCTTGTTATTACATCCCTACCACTAATTTGTTCAGATTTTTCAACAGATTTGTAAATCTCACAATATAGTCAAACATAGAATGATGTTTAATTAGTTAACTTCTCCCTTTCCTTTTTTTTTTCCTTTTTTTTCCTTCTTACCATTCCACCTAAATATCCTAGCCCGTAAAGATTGATGCCATGATTCCCTTTTACCATGATTGCATAAAATGCTGCTCTAGGACCAGGAACATGATCCAGTAATGTAGCTCTCTTGTTGATAGGTATTTACTATGTTACTTTTTTTTTAAATGTGCATGTAATAAAGTACATTAAGTTCACTAATCTTAAGTGTACATCTCAGTTTTTACATATTTGTACAGCTATATAACCACCATCCAGGTCAAGATATAGAACATTTCCAGCCCCACAGGATTCCCTCATGCTTCTTCCCAGTAATTAACCACCATCCCCACAGACATGACCACTTTTCTGACTTTGTCATCTTTGATTTATAGACGTTTAAAATGTGAAAACTGAGTGGTTTAAGTCTGATAGAATTTATTGTACATTTAGGTATATACATGAGGGTTCTCAGGAGTTGGTTATGTCCAGAATGGCTGATTTGTGTACTGGCCCTATTTCAGGGAGCATCTGCATTGTGTATGGATGAAACTATTTGTAGGTTAAGAGAATACTCAGAAGCACATAGGTGGAAATATGGAGGGGTGCCTGGGTGGCTCAGTCGTTAAGCATCTGCCTTCGGCTCATGTCATGATCCTGGGGTCCTGGGGTCAAGCCTCCCCTTTGGGCTCCCTGCTCAGCCGGAAGCCTGCTTCTTCCTCTCCCACTCTCACTGCTTGTGCTCTCTCTCTCTCAAGTAAATAAATAAAATCTTAAAAAAAAAAAAAAAGAAAAGAAAGAAAGAAATGTGGAGACTGTTTTGTTTCTTTTCTTTTTTTTTTTTAAAGATTTTATTTATTTATTTGTCAGAGAGAGAGAGACAGAGGCAGACAGAGAGAGAGAAACAGGCTCCCTGCCGAACAAGGAGTCTGATGCGGGACTCGATCCCAGGAACCTGGGATCATGACCTGAGCCGAAGGCAGCCGCTTAACTGACTGAACCACCCAGGCATCCAAGACTGTTTTGTTTCTTAACCTTTCCCCTAGACTCCTCCTAGGAAGAGGAATCCATATTCTGTTCTAATAAGTGTGAAGACTGTCAGGTAATTGAGACAGTTTGTAACTAGACACAAATGAAATTAAAGTAAGAATGGAGAGGAGAGCCTGGGCACCATTATGTTTCTGCCTATTGAAAAGAAAGCAGTGTTTACTCCCTCATCCATCCATCCATCCATCCATTTATTCATATATTTATTTTTTAAAGATTTATTTATTTACTTTAGAGAGAGCATGAGAGGGAGGGGCAAAAGGAGAGGGAAGGGCAAAAGGAGAGGGACAGAGAATCTCAAGCAGACTCTGAGCTCAGTGCAGAGCCCAATGTGGGGCTGTATACCGTGACCCTGAGATCACACTCTAAGCTGAAATCAGGAGTTGGATGCCCAACCAACTGCACCACCCAGGCATCCCTCCCTCCCTCATTTATTGACCAAAATATTTCTTGAGGGCTGACAGTAAACCACACACTGTTATTAGGATACAATGGTGAGCAAAAGAGATAGTCCCTTCCCTCAGGGTGCTTGCATTCGAGTGGATGACACAAATATTAATCAAGTCATCACACACATTGGGAGGTAGGATGTGCACAGGGAATGGCTTTCAGGTAAAAGCCGTGAGGCAGTAAGGTGAGAGTGTGGTGCAGAGGAGAGTGTGGCCATGAGCCAGGACTGGAGGAGTATTAGGTAGCCTTATGGGTGTACATGTGGATTCCACCATTTTTTAATGGCTAACAGTGTGGATAGTACCTTTTGATAGAGTTTTTCTTTGCTCTTTAGAGTTAGTATAGCATCGTAGCTCTTGTGTACGATTTAGGAAGGGAAGTGAGGTCTATAAAAAGTGAAGGTAATTCCTTGTATGTCCTGAGAAATTCTTGGATTATTTCCTTTTCCTCATGCCCATGAATTTCTCCCATATTGTCATCTGTTTTATAGATGAGATGATTGACAGAGAGAAAAGCTTTCACACAACAGTTCTGTGTGGAGGGCAGATTTCTTAGATCTGATTCCTAGCCATCTCCACTGTTCACTTTTTTCCTGAGAATTTGACCACCTCTTTCTCTTTAACATAGAAAGTTTACTTCTGGGCGGGTTAAGTCTCTGCCTTTGGCTCAGGTCATGATCTCAGGGTCCTGGGATCGAGCCCCACATTGGGCTCTCTGCTCAGCGGGGAGCCTGCTTCCTTCCTCCTCTCCCTCTCTGCCTGCCTCTCTGCCTCCTTGTGATCTCTCTCCCGCTGTGAAATAAATAAATAAAATCTTTAAAAAAAAAAAAAAAGAAAGTTTACTTCTGGGGATTAGAACTAAATATAAAAGCTATATAGGCCTCCAATTATTAGGGGGAAAGGGGACAGTGGAGCTTTATTATTTATTTATTTTAAAGATTATTTATTTATTTATTTATTTGACAGAGAGAGAGAGATCCCAAGTAGGCTGAGAGGCAGGCAGAGAGGGAGAGGAGGAAGGAAGCAGGCTCCCTGCTGAGCAGGGAGCCCGATGCAGGCCTCGATCCCAGGACCCTGAGATCTTGACCTGAGCTGAAGGTAGAGGCTTTAACCCACTGAGCCACCCAGGCGCCCAGAGTTTTATTATTTAGATTATCTTTGCCTTCTGCTTCTTGGCCTACTTACACATGGGCCTTGATAAGGGTTTTCTCTGTGGACTGGTTCTACCAAATGAATCCCTGTAGAGCTGGGACTGAATTATTTAGATATTCAGTATGCTGTTTAGCCTATTGTGAGATGTATGCTGGCACAGAGCAGTATCAGCAAACACCAAGGCTCTAAGCCTGAGCCTTGTTGAATAGCTATGTCCTGGTGGAAGTGTCAGTTGCTTCTGTGAAATGAAACAGGTCAAGCCTCATAATCTTTGTCTGAGAACAGCAGCCTCTGAGGACCATAAAACTATTCATGAGATGCTGCGTAAAACACCCAGGGACTGAGAGATGCTATACTTTTTACTCTTCTGTCCTTAGGTGACTCATGGTCAGATGAGCCCTGTTGAATTGGATCCGTCTTCTCAAATTGGCATTGTTAGTTTGTTCTTTATCTGATCCCCCATTGGAGATATAAGCTGAGAGCTATGGTACTTGAGGAGATGACACAGTTCCTTTGTTATAGTAATTAATGTAATAAATTAAGGGAGAGACCCAAAGGAAAGTTGATTGTTTCTTGTTAGAGCCCTAGGTGGAAATTCAGTTGATTAGTGAGTTCCTATGAAGTGTGGCAGGTGGAGAGGGAGATGCCTGTTCTTCCAGCTGGGTAAAGCTCAGAGTCACTGAGGGTGGTTTAAATGTTGTATAGCCTCACCAGAGGCTGGCTAAACACAAACTGATTTCAGGGTAGCCTCTGGAATTTAGGGAAGATGGTATAATATGGGTTTCTTGTAGCAGCTCCCATTGGTTTGTTGGCCTTTCCCTGGGGCATCCAACCCATGAATCTCACACAATTTAGATTTGAAGTCCTATCCTATCAGTGGGGTCAACAACCTAATGGATTGGAACAGGTGATAAAAGAGAGCTTTGAGATGGGTACCTTGGCCCTAAGGGATTTTTGAAGGAAGACAGAGTTTGTCACTGTAGTGTAGAGTTTGGAGCCACACTTGAAGTTAAGGAGTAACCCAAAGAGAAAATTCAGACTGCTGAGTTCATGGAAGAAAAATGTATTGCGGGGGCACCAGGGTGGCTCAGTCAGTTAAGCCGTCTGATTTTGGCTCAGGTCATGGTCCCAGTGTCCTGGGATCGAGTTCTGCATTGGGCTTCCTGCTCAGTGGGGAGCCTGCTTCTCCTCTCTTGCTACCATTCTGTGCTCTCTGTCTCTGTCTGCCAAATGAATAAAATCTTAAAAAAAGGGAAGAGGGCGCCTGGGTGGCTCAGTGGGTTAAAGCCTCTGCTTTCGGCTCAGGTCATGATCTCAGCGTCCTGGGATCGAGGCCCGCATCAGGCTCTCTGCTCAGCAGGGGGCCTGCTTCCTCCTTTCCCTGTCTCTCTGCCTGCCTCTCTGCCTACTTGTAATCTCTGTGTCAAATAAATAAATAAAATATTTAAAAAAAAAAGGGAAGAAAAATGGGTTGCCATTTTTCTTTCATAGAACTTAGGTTGATATCAGTATGATATAATTTTGTAAAAAATTTTTAAACATTTTCCCTTTATTTTTTTAAATACCTGATGTTCTGTATAAGATCTAATTGTGAAACATTCCTCTTTTAAGTTCAAACACTAGAACAGTGTAAGAATATTTGGGTCATTTTATATTTTTGAGTTGTCTTACATTTTTCAAATTCGTATGCTTATAATATTCTTAGAACCACGATGGATGTTCCTTCCATTTAATAAATGAGAATATTTAATGAAGTAACTTGGCTAGGGTCAGTGAAAATTTGAGTCCAGAAATCACATCTCACTCTCTCTTTTTTTTTCTTTAAGTAAATTCTACACTCAACATGGGGTTCCATCAAGAGTAATAGCATGTGGGGCGCCTGGGTGGCTCAGTCGTTAAGCGTCTGCCTTTGGCTCAGGTCATGATCGGAGGGTCCTGGGATTGAGCCCCACATCAGGCTTCCTGCTCTTCCGGGAGCATGCTTCTCCCTCTCTCTCTCCCTGCTTCTGTTCCTTCTCTCGCTGTGTCTCTGTCAAATAAATAAATAAAATCTTTTTTTTTTTTTAAGATTTTATTTATTCATTTGACACAGAGAGAGAGAGATTACAAGTAGGCAGAGAGGCAGGCAGAGAGAGAGGAGAGAGGAGGAAGCAGGCTCCCTGCTGAGCAGAGAGCCCGATGTGGGCCTCGATCCCAGGACCCTGGGATCATGACCTGAGCCGAAGGCAGCGGCTTTAACCACTGAGCCACCCAGGTGCCCAATAAATAAAATCTTAAAAAAAAAAAAAAAGTAGTAGCATGCTGTAGGAGGCACCTGAGTGGCTCAGTCAGTTAAGCTTCTGACTTGATTTTAGCTGAGGTCATGATCTCTGGGTTCTGAGGTCAAGCCCCACCTCTGGCTCTTTGCTCAGTGGGGAGTCTGCTTGAGATTCTCGCTTTCCCTCTCCCTCTGTCCCTCCCCGCCATGTGCTCAGGCTTTCTCTCTCTCTCTCTCTCTCAAAAGATTGATTTATTTTAGAGTGAGAGAGCACACGTGTGGCAGGGGGGAGGGGCAGAGGGAAAGAATCTCAAGCAGACTCCCCACCTAGCATGGAGCTGACTGGGGGCTCGATCTCATGACTCATGAGATCACCTGACCTGAGCCAACATCAAGAGTTCCATGTTAAAACCATCTGAGCCACCTAGGTGCCCCAGTAAATAAATCTTAAAAAAAAAAAAAATGGCGTGCTTGGTGGCGTAGTTAAGCATCCGACTCGTGGTTTTAGGTCACGCTCTCGGGATTGCAAGATTGAGCCTGAAGTCAGGCTCCATGCTCAGTGTGCAGTCTGCTTAAGATCCGCTACCTCCCCACCTCCCAACACTCTCTCAAATAAATAAAATAAATCTAAAAAAAAAAAAACATATTGTCACATGCTCTACTTCTGAGCCAATGAGGTGGCCCAGAAATCACTCTTTTTTTTTAAGTTTACTTTTTTTTTTTTTAACATCATCTCTAAACCCAACATGGGGCTCAAACTCACAACCCCAAGATCAAGAGTTGCATGTTCTTCTGACTGAGCCAGCCAGGTGCCCCAGAAATCGTGTCTTGATTCTAAGTTCAGTGCTCTTTTTTCTACACCATGCTATCTTAAAATTGGGTATAGCTTTTTTTTTTTTTTTTTTAACCATACAGCTTTTGGAGGGAATTACCTAGCCAGATAGATCACTCTCATGTTTAAATGTTTATGACTTGTATGGTCCCAAGCGATTAATACACACATACAGCTGTCAGTCACTCAGGCCAAAGCCTATAAGAAGATTGATCCAAAACCCATTAGAAGAGGGGTGGACAGATAAATTTACAGTAGAACAGTGTTGGACTACTTGCTACTTAGACCAGATTATCTGTGGGTAGTTGGCAGTTAAAGAGATACTCTCTCTTTGTTGTCCTCTAGGGAGAAGTACTGTCCTTACTGTTTGAACATCAGTAGGGTTGGTTGCTGCTTATGTCCTCTGGGCAGGGGGTAGACCTCACATGAAGACTCTTTCTCATTCTCAGCCAACTCGAAGTTCTTGTTCATTCCTGAGGTAGGAAAGTAGTGTGATCTAAGGCATGTGCCTTAAAAAAGTAAACAGTGACCCAAAATATGTGATTACAAACCAGTCTGTGGGCTGTGAGTCTGATGGAATTGGGTTCCAGAGAGGAAACTGGGATTTAAATTTTTGTTGTTATAGGTACAGGATATGGGGAGTGATTATCATGGCGTATCTTGGTCCCTTAGCTGTATTCATGGAGAGAGGAGTTGTTAGTGATCAGATGCCAGAACAAATAATAAATGGTACTGACAAGTAATTCCAGAGTCTGGTGAAATGTAGTCCTAAATGAGGAAGTGCAGTACAATTAGGCAGAAAGAAGAGGGAGAAAAGTATTTACAGAAGCTCTTGTAAGTTGAAAGTGCCTTGTAGGCTCTATAAGGTATTGGTTCTCCTTATTCTGCACTTTCTCTGCCACGGAAGCAAGAGGTCAGTGCTTTTCATTTCCAGCAAGCATGTTAGTTGCCCTACCTCCTGGGGTTAAACATCTCTGCAATGACCTGTCAGAGAATTGATTATTAGCAGTCTGAAGCCAGGGATGCTGTAGGGAGCAGATGAGAAGTGGTTTGGCTGATGCAGTCAGGCTGATTAAAGAATCCTTGGCAATTTTACAGTTTATGTTTGGAAATGTACCACCAAAGTTACTGTGAAGCCTATGGGGTTTGGAAAACTGGATTTTTGAAAAGTCACCTGATTAAAAGTAGTACTTAAGAAAACTCTTAATACCCTCCAAAATAGGACAGCGACTCTCAAAAGAACATTGGGACTACTAACGATCAGTCCTCAGGATATATTTTCTTTGTTTTCATCCTGGTCCACAAATTCTGGGTGGTTTCTAGGAAGGAAAGCACTTTTTGATAGATACCTCAATAGAATTGTAGATTCGAAAAAGGCCCTAGGCATGTCCAGACTACCCCTTACCACACATAGAGGAATTCTTAATGTAATTTGCTTGACAGATGAGTATGCTTTTTCTGTTCACTACTTTCAGTGATTAAAGATATGGCTTCATTAAGCATTGTGGGCTATTGTTGGAAATCTCAGGTTATTGAATTTCTTCCTGAGTTAAAACATTTGTCATTCTTTTTTGTTTTTTTAAGATTTTATTTATTTGGCAGATAGACTGCACAAACAGGGGGAGAGACAGGCAGAGGGAGAAGCAGGCTCTCCCCGCTGTGCAAGGACTGTGGGACTCGATCCCAGAACCCTGGGATCATGACCTGAGCCGAAGGCAGGCACTTATTAGACTGAGCTACCCAGGCATCCCAAAACAACTGTCATTCTGTATCTTCTATTCACTTGTCCTGTTTTCTACCCTCAACATCACAGGATAAGTTTCTCTCTTCCACATTTCAACCAGATATTTGAAGCTCACCAACCTGTCTCCCTTCAATATTCTCCTTTCCAGACTAAGGAATACCAATTTGTAAGACCTTTGCTCTTATGAAAAATGGCTTTTTGATCTTTCAGTTTTTACTCTTTTGGACATCCTTCTATTTAATGAATATCACTTAAAATGTTGGACCTGGAAATGAGCACAGACCACCAGATGTTCAAAATTTCATCTCCAGCTCCCCTTTGAGAAGAATCACACACACAAAAAAAAGTAATGGCAGTATATCTTGTTTACTAGGAAAAAACAAAACAATTTGCCAGGGTATAAGGAATTGAGACAAGAGGAATTTGAGGAAGTGTCTTTCTTACTAGTGTTAAGGCTGAACCTTGGGTTCTACATTATTATAGGCATTGATTTTACCTCAGATTTTTTCAGGAATAATTTTTTTTTAATTTTTTTTTTTTTTATTCATTTGACACAGAGAGAGAGATCACAAGTAGGCAGAGAGGCAGGTAGAGAGAGAGGAGAGAGGAGGAAGCAGGCTCTCTGCCGAGCAGAGAGCCCGATGTGGGCCTCGATCCCAGGACCCTGGGATCATGACCTGAGCCGAAGGCAGCGGCTTTAACCCACTGAGCCACCCAGGCGCCCAGGAATAATTTTTAATATCTGTATCCAGTTTACTCCTCAGATTACAAAATTCAGTTGGTATTTGTGTTTATAAGAATTATTTACATTTATGCTACCGAACTGATTTTAGGGCTTCAGATATATACGTGTTTTACATAACTAAAAATCTGTTACCTTTTTGTTAAAGTATTTATTTGAGAGAAAGAGAGTGCACGCGAGAGCGGGGGACCAGGGGAGGAGCAGAGGGAGAAGGACAAATAGACTGTGTACTGAGCACCTGACACAGGCTCCATTCCACAACCCTGAGGTCATGACCTGAGCCAAAACCAAGAGTTGGATGACCAACTGACTCAGCCACCCAGGTGCCCCTATTATATGTGACAAACAACTTGACTTGTGTAAGACTTGACTAACAACCTTTTTTCTTCAAAACTCTATAGATTTTTCATTCTTTTTCATTATTTTTTGCAGAGCAGTCTGAGGTTGGCCCAATTTTTGTTCTTATAATTGGAGAATTTTGCCAGAACGTGTGCAAGTTTGGCTTTTTAAATTGATTTTGCTGAAAGAGTAGTAAACCTTTTCAATCTTCATGCAGGATCTTTTTCAGATAAAGATACTATTCATTTATTATGTCTTAATGGGTTGCTTTCCTCCCATTCTAGTTTCCTCAGTTTTCTTTTCATTGCTATTAAATGGTGGTATATCTCTCTCAATTTCTCTCATTTTCCTTTTGCTGTCCTTTTCCTTCATGTTCTAGAAAAAAATCTCAAGTTTTGTTGTAGTTTACTGAATCGTTTCCCACAGTTTCAGTTCTGTGCTTTTTTTTATTTCTATGTGAATTTTAATAGGTAATGCATTTTTTGTTTCCTTCTTCCTTTTTTTAAAAAAAAAAAGTCATATCCTCATATCCTTTTGCCTAAGTTCATATCCTTTCATTTCTGCCTGTTTTCTTCTTAATGCTATCTCTTCCTTACTGGCATACTTCATTTATCCTGCTCCACCTGAAGGTCAGCTAGTATAGTAAAGTGAGAACTGTCATAAGCTCTCTGAGTACTATCATTTTTATGTACTCTCTTCCATCACAGTCCTGTTTTCTAGAGGAAGGTTGTGTTCATTTGTTTTGTTTTTTAGAGGAAAGTCTTTTGAAAGTTTTGTTTTCCTGAGGTTAAACAAACAGGGTTGTTTTAATGGTTAAATTGCATACTGATTATAGTGCAGCTTGGGAGGAAAATGGGTGAGTCTTAGGTGAATATGTTATGTTCTAAGCCTTGCCACAGTTGCAAAGATTGCAGAGGTAATAAATTATGATGTTGGAAAGAACTATGCTTTAATGATGCACTGTGGTGCAGATTCAGTTGGCATTCCCTTTTCTAGAAATGCTTGCTGTCCCTCATAATAGAATTATTTCCAGTACCATTTTCTTTTTCTTTTTTTTTTTTTTTTAATTTTATTTTTATTATTTGCCCAAGGGGTACAGGTCTGTGAATCATCAGGCTTACATCTTTCACAGCATTCACCAAAGCACAATCCAGTACCATTTTCCACTGCTTTATTCACTTATGCACTGCTGTATTCCCAGCACCTAGTTTAGAACCTAGCATATAGTAGGTACTAAATACAATTTTTTTTGAATGAATGAACAAAGGTGTGCTATAGTAATATTTATTATATATACTAATATTTACATTTGTCTTCTTAGGTGGTATTGAGAATTCCAGACATTTTAACAAAAATTTCTTTAAAATACCAGGTATTTGGGGCGCCTAGGTAGCTCAGTTAAGCATCTGCCTTCAGCTCAGATCATGATCCCAAGGTCCTGGGATTGAGCCCTGTGTCAGGTTCCCTGCTTAGCAGGGAGTCGGCTTCTCCCTCTCCCGCCCACCCCACTCGTGCTCTCTCTGTTTCTCTCAAGTAAATAAATCTTTAAAAAAATAAATAAAATAAAATTCGAGATATTTTCAGAGGTATCATTTCTCTGACTTTAGGGATAATGTTTTCTTTACCTTGCAGGTGGCATTTTTTCATCCTTCTTACATCATGCTTCCCCCCCCCCAATTTTGCTCTTCCTTTTATGAAGTTAGATCTCTGTAGACTCGATGCCAGCAATAGTTGTTCCTAATGGTACTAAGCTCTCTACTTGTGTAAAGGATATATTTTCTTCTCAGATTTACAATCAAATGGCAAATTAATGTGCACTCCTTTCTCTCTTAAATCCCAGTTACTAGCAAGCATTTACTTGGGACAGCTCTGCTGTCTTGGGATGATATCTTCTCTTGTAACTGCACCCTGGTTCTTTGATACTGTCTTGAGAGAGTAGGTGAAAAAGTACAATTTGTCATGTCTCTGTCCTATCTGTAACATTTACTATTGGAAATCCACTTTGTAGGATTCACTGTGCCACCACTGGTTTGCTGTTTGCTCTGTTATCCTATGAGCCTTCTTTTCTAAATGGATATAGGAAGATGGTAGACAAGGGAGTGAGCAAGAACAGAACTCTTTCACTTTGTTAGAAAGTAATACCTGGATGGTGTTTCTTGGCTGCCAGATTTTCTAGATGGTACACTCTAGAAGTCTCATGAGCCAGGAGACTGGAGTGTTATAAATTGTCTCCATCCCCGCTCTTTTTTAGCCAATCTCTGTTTCATGTGGTGAGACCTTGGTATTTATCAATACCATGCCACCAGTCTTACATAAAAGTGTTAAGAGTTATTTCACACTCCGCTGTTAGGGGTTTTAGTAGTGTTCAGTCAGGGTAAAATTTTGTGTGTGTGCTTTTATGTGTGTCTGTGTCTTCATAGATAGTTTAGGGGGACCTGGGAAAGGCTATACTGCATTACGCTCTTTGGATGTAATTTGAAACCTTGAACTGAATAAGGCTTATTTAACTGAAATTAAGCTGATTAGTTGAGTCCTCTTTGAGGATTGTCTCCTTTTGTTGCAGTATTTGTCCTCTATACTGATGTTATATTTTTTTTCTAGTTCTGCTTGCTTTTTCCCTTTCACTCTTATCCATAATAACATTTTTCCCCCCAAAACAGTAGAATGACAAGGAATCCTTATTATTTTTATTAGGGACAGACCCTGTTAATAGAGGGCTTTTACAGCCTTTGCAAGTCCATGTTCTGAGTCTCTGATAATTCATGAAGAAGCAAGGAGAAAGGGGATATGAGTACAGTTGTGCTAGAGCTTGAATCTGTTATGTGCCAGGGCCTGTATTGATTGAGGAAGGATTGCCAGCTGGCAGTGGTAGTAGAAATAAGTCTCTGGGGAATGGGAAACTAACTCTAGAGAATTCCTAGTTAAGACTTATACAGACTCTCCGGGCATTTGAAAATACTGTACTCTCCCCTGGGGAGATGGAGTGGGAATTAACTTTTTCTTGGTCCAATGTGACTTGGTTAGAAATACAATTGAACCTGTTTGTCTTGTCCATTGTGATGTGATAGCCCCCTAGGAACAGTCTGTTTTGTGTGGGAGTTTATTTCAGGCTGTCTCCTTGCCTGTATTGTTTCCTTTAACAGCTCTTTAAATTTTCTTTTTCCAGCAATGATGTTGTCCACTGGGCATGTACTGACCAATGTGGCAGGTCTGAGAACATAGCTGAAGCTGAAAATAGGAAAGCTGGGGGCAAGGAAGAGCCTTGAATCTTGAGGTGGGACGTTGACTCTAAGATGTCCTTGAGCAGTGGAGCCTCCGGAGGGAAAGGAGTGGATGCAAACCCGGTTGAGACATACGACAGTGGGGATGAATGGGACATTGGAGTAGGGAATCTCATCATTGACCTGGACGCCGATCTGGAAAAGGACCAGCAGAAACTGGAAATGTCAGGCTCAAAGGAGGTGGGGATACCGGCTCCCAATGCTGTGGCCACACTACCAGACAACATCAAGTTTGTGACCCCAGTGCCAGGTCCTCAAGGGAAGGAAGGCAAATCAAAATCCAAAAGGAATAAGAGTGGCAAAGACACTAGCAAACCCACTCCAGGGACTTCCCTGTTCACTCCAAGTGAGGGGGCAGCTAGCAAGAAAGAGGTGCAGGGACGCTCAGGAGATGGTGCCAATGCAGGAAGCCTGGTTGCTGCTATTGCTCCCAAGGGCTCAGAGAAGGCGGCTAAGGCATCCCGCAGTGTAGCCGGCTCCAAAAAGGAGAAGGAGAACAGCTCATCTAAGAGCAAGAAGGAGAGAAGCGAAGGAGTGGGGACTTGTTCAGAAAAGGATCCTGGGGTCCTCCAGCCAGTTCCCTTGGGAGGACGGGGTGGTCAGTATGATGGAAGTGCAGGGGTGGATACAGGAGCTGTGGAGCCACTTGGGAGTATAGCTATTGAGCCTGGGGCAGCGCTCAATCCTTTGGGAGCTAAACCGGAGCCAGAGGAAGGGGAGAATGAGTGTCGCCCGCTAAAGAAAGTCAAGTCTGAAAAGGTAAGAGGTGGCCAGATCTGGCTGCCTACTGCCAGTCAGAACTGCCCTGGACTAACCACCAAATGCTTTGTGCACTCTGTGGGAGGCTCGTTAGTTTGTGGGTAATGACCAATTTACAAGGTCAGAGCAGCTGGTAATGATAATGTGGTTTTGTTCCAAATTAGGGGATTCTCTACAGATTCATTAACAGCAGGCCTGGGCATTTTGGAGAATTCCTTTTGTTGGGGACAGCTACTTGGTAGAATAAATTTTCTCTAAGTCAAGTTGAGAATCTGCCACCTTGTCCTTGTTCAACCTTCTGACACTTGTTGCTGGAGACTGGCATCAGCCTTTGTGGTCCCCAGCTTGCTGGTATTTCATCCTCACAGTCATTGGTAAACTTTGTAAGTTGTTGATAGGCTTTCGGTTGAGTGCTCTTCTTAATGGAATAAATGGTGCTGCTGGGTTTCTGGGAGAGAGGGGGTTAAATAAGTTTCATGGTATGATATCTGCCAAGTGTTTTATTGGTAGCTACCAAGGAGCAAAGGGGCAGGTAAAGAAGGGAGCAAGAGATATTGACTGTACTAAGAGGTACTTAATCAGGCCTTACGAGTTAGCATTGTGGCTACGCATGTTTGGCCTTGAAAGGGATTATTTGGCCATTAAAGGTATAGTTCTTGGCCAAGTATCTCGCTCAACTATTGGTAATCAAAGTGTCCTGGTGGTTTAGTAGCCGCCAAACAGTGTAGTGATATCTTACCTTCTGCTTGAGTTGGAAGGACAGGTGCTAGCAGCCCTAGGAGGGCCTCTCCTCCTCTGGGAAGAAGATCTTAGTTCATGTCTCAGGAAATAGAGCATGCAGGGCTGGAGCAGAATAGGTGTGAGTCTAGGGTCAGCTCAGGCTGCCTTAAACTTCAGCAGCTTACAATTTCCTGCAAAGCGGCTGGCCTGGTGATGAGCTCTTCACTGGCTCTTGATTTTTCCGCTCTGTATTTGCTCACCCTGTGCTTTCAGCTGATCCCAGCAGATGCAATATAAATTGGTTTCTCTGTAATTACATCAGCTGCAACAGGGAATACCTATTTCCATATGTAAGTGTTAATAAATAGAGGCTGCATGTGTATGTTTGTGTGGTGGTGCCCTCTCCGTGCCTGGATTCCAGTGGTAGCTTGTGCTTTCTTTGCTGTAGGTATTTTGTTCTTTGCCTCCGGCACATCTGTAGCTCTTTGCAACATCTGGGCTTCCCTGGTAACAGGGCTGCGAATTTTCTTCCACTAATAACACAATGGTTCATTCCCTTTCACCAGAAGCAGCTGGCAGAGAAAAGCTGTCTGTGTTTAGGTGACAGATGCTATAGTCCACCTCAGCAGCATCAAGTTCCAGCTGGCTACTGGCATGGCTTGTCCTGTGCTGGCTGTGATTTACCATTTTCTCTGGGGTGCAGATGGATAATACTGTTTTAAAGAGGCTTAGGAGTACCAGTTCTTGCTTCTGTTCCAGGCCCATTAGACTGTTCCCTACATCTGGCTGCAATAAACTCTTGCCATATATCCATGTCCATAATCACTGTTCTTCCTGTGCTGAAAAGTGGCCACTTTTTTTTTAAGGTTTGTTTGTTTGTTTGTTTGACAGAGAGAGTGTGCACGTGTGCATGCACAAGCAGGGGGAGCAGCAGCAGGCAGAGGGAGAAGCAGGTTTACCACCTAGCAGGGAGCTTGATGTGGGGCTCTATCCCAGGACACTGGGATAATGACCTGAGCCGAAGGCGGACACCCAACCCACTGAGCCACCCAGGAACCCCGAAAAGTGGATTTCATTTTCCTTTCTGTTTAGAACTCTTGACTCATGTTACAGTGTTGTAGCCCCAGTAGTCATCTGCAGGTGAAAGGATTAATGATGCTGAGCTTCATGTTGGATTTAAGTCTAAATGTCTATGATAGTCTCCAATAGAGTAGCAAATGGAACTTGTTTTCTCTTGGAGGCCCACTGACCAGTTGGGTGGCTGCCTTTCAGATTATAATTGGGCTGAAAGATGCTGTGTATTCAGCTAAGAAAACACCTTGGTGCCAGGGAGGTTTGCCCCTTCATAATGTAGCTGTGGTATGTAAGCCTTGTCTCCCAAGGAGACTGACAGTGGGGCAATGGAATGAGAGAGAAAAGGGAGAGAGACTGCTTCACTTTTTGGACGAAAGATAAAATTGTTGGGAAGTACTTCTAGAAGCAGAAAGTTGCTGTGCAGTTTGATGTTACTATAAGCCAAAACCTGGTTTCTCAGTTCCTTTCCCTATTCCCTCAACCCTTTTGAACAGTCTGGTTCTGGGGGTGCTTTTCCATCAAGCCTTTGATCATTGAAATAATTATTTAAATGTTAGGAAGTTGCTAGGAGATGAAAACACTGTGGAGGGAGAGAGTGTTTCTAGAATGGGAGGAGGGGGGGCGCCTGGGTGGCTCAGTGGGTTAAAGCCGCTGCCTTCGGCTCAGGTCATGATCCCAGGGTCCTGGGATCGAGGCCCACATCGGGCTCTCTGCTCAGCAGGGAGCCTGCTTCCTCCTCTCTCCTCTCTCTCTGCCTACTTGTAATCTCTCTCTGTATGTCAAATGAATAAATAAAATCTTTAAAAAAAAAAAAAAGAAAAAAAATAGAATGGGAGGAGGGGAAGACTTAAGGGGAAAGAAGGCTAGGAATCTTAGAGCAGATCAGCTTTTGGGAAATAAGGACTCCAGGGTTTAGAGTATAATAGGGGCTCAGTGATGATTACTATTATAGTTTATTCGCTAAGTCTGTGAAAACTTTTAAGATTTTCTCTCTGAGATACGGGCTTGCCTATGCCCTAATTAGTTTGGAATGTTCCTTCTATGTGGGGACAACCAACAGAACTAAAACAGCAAAACAGATGTTTTGATATAATCTGGGAATTATATACTCTGAGCTTGGAGCTGTCCTTAAGGAAGAAAACTCATAAAATTGGGAAGTGTCTTGACAGATGTCTCCCCCTAACCACCATCTCCGCCTGCCCCTCCCCCTCCCGCCTCCACCCTGGAAACTGGAGAAAATAGAGTTTGTGGTGTAGGGTAAAATTGTGATATATCTACCACTAGCTAATGAGGGAGATTTGAGTATTCAGATTATCTACCTCAGGACCTTCTTTCTCATCTAGTTACCTATCTCAGGCTGTGGCTGAGGGAATTTCCTATTGGCCAAAAATGTAGATTTCCCTTCATGGGATCCTGCTTAGGCTCCACCATACCTTTCTCTGGAAGGGCTTTCTATGCTGTTTCCCAGAGTTCTAGGAGAGACCAGAGACGGCTCTTAGCAACTGCAGCTGCCCTGAATTGTTATTGAACACTCCTGCTCATACTTCTTGCCAGCTGAAGAGATGGGGGAGGGAATGTTGAGGAATAAACAAGACAGAGCCTTTTGGCTCCTGCCTGTTCCCTTGCCTTTGGTTTGATTGATAGATTGTTAAGTTAGGGATGGAAGGGGAGGAAGGGTGCCTGCCTGAATGTTCCAAGCTTAGTGCTTGCGTTGCCACTCTGACAGGCAAGAAAAAAAGAATTTACAAACCATAGAAGGCAGTGTTGTATCTATACTGAGTCTGTCCTGCAGTCCAGGCTCTTGTCAGAATCAAGGGCTTAAACCAGGAATTTAAGGTGAGACTCATTTTTTCAAATCATATTAAGTAACCAGTAGGCTCTAGTGACTAAAGGATCTAGAGGTTTGCAGCTAGAAGCTCCGCTGCCTCTTTACCTGCTGTTTTTGATCTTGCAAGGTAGGAACAGTCTGCATTCTGCTTTCCCCCTGTTTTGGGTCTCAGCTTCTGTTACTCTCAGACTGCTACATATCTTACCACTTTCCCCCCTTAGTTTAGGATACAAAAAACCCCCATTAAGTGTGCTCTTTGCCCTTTCCCCTTCTGATCATGCTTGCTATCATATCCTGTGTTCTAAGAGCATCTTCCTTTGCCCTTGGTTTTGTTTTCCTGCCCTAGTTTATGCCTTCCAGCTCAATTCTCTCGTGTTACAATTCCTCATTGCCCAATCAAGGTCAGGTCTCTTTTTTTTTCCTTCTGATTCAAGGTTTTCTCTCTTAAAGCCTCCTTCACTAGCTGTTCTTTCTCAGCTATTGATGACATAGCAGTCAGCCATGCTTCCTGAAGCCAAATGCCCTCAAGCATTTTCCTACATGGAAAAAATTAAAAAGAATTTGGTATTTATGTGGGACAGAGATGCAACAGAGCCTGAGCTTAATTTATTTTTTCTTCAGTAGCTCTGTTTTCCATCTGGGTGTTGTAATTCAAGGAGGGCCCACAGAAGAATTATCTTGTCCAATCTCCTCATTTTATGGAAGAAGAAACTAAGACCAGGGAGGTCATGTGACTTTCCTAGGCTCTCACAGGTGGTCAATAGCAAAGCGAGGCTTAGAAACCAGGTTTTTGGTGACCAAGTTCTTATGGCATATTGTTACTCCGGGGTTATTAAAAGTCTTCAGTTGTTTTGAGGGATTCTCTGTTTTCCCATTCTAAAAACTACCTTAGAAACATTAGATATAAATTCCCAGATACTCTTGAAACTGCTTTCATTATTTTTCATACTGATTTTAACATTGTAGATGCTTAATAAACAAAAGATCCCTTGAGTTTAGGTTTCTTTGGTATGATGGCTATGTTTGCAAAGAACTCTTTACAGCTGGTGTTAAAACTATCTTATTATCCTGTTACATATAAAGAGGGAAGTTACTTTTAAATTGCTACTTTGAGCTTGGTTTGTGTGTATATGTGTGTTTTCTGAAATATTGCATTCAGATTTCCATTGTAATCATTGAGGTATTGCCAGTTCCCTCTTTTTTTGCAATTGCAGGTAAGAAAAAAAACCCTGTTGCTTCTTTGACATATATATCACCAGTAGGTAGACCTTAAATGTATTGTGATAGTAACTGTTTTATAAAATATACTGTTGAATGCCATTTATTCAGTACATTAAGTGCATTTTATTTACCTTTTTTTTTTTCTTAAGAGTATTTATTTATTTATTTATTTGACAGAGAGCGAGATTACAAGTAGGTAGAGAGGCAGGCAGAGAGAGGAGGAGGCAGGCTCCCTGCTGAGTAGAAAGTCTTATGTGGGGCTTGATCCCAGGACCCTGAGATCATGACCTGAGCTGAAGGCAGAGGCTTTAACCCACTGAGCCACCCAGGTGCCCCTTTATTTACTTTTATTAAAAAAATTTTAATTGAGGTATAGTTCACAATTGAGTGCATTTTAGATTCCAGGTATTGTGCTTGGTCCTTGGCATGTCCTAGTGAATAAAACAGAGAAGTTTCCTGCTCTTTGGACCTTACAGTTTACCATCTGTACTGGAGTCCCTAAAAGTGTGTCCCATAAAACCATGTGTATCACATCACCTGAGTGTCAAAATGCAGATTCTTGAACCTTCCCCAGTTCTGCTAAGCATGTTTTAGGAGTAGGGGCCCAAAATCTTCGACAAGTCTCTCCAGATAATTGCTATATACTTTGTAACATTTGAGAACCATTGTGAATTTTCTCTTTAAGGTGAGAATTGGGAACCACTTCTGACCTAAAACACTAGCTTTCATTCTAAACTTAAATTTCACATCATTTTTTATCTATAATTTAGTGGTTAAGAGTATAATCTCTGGAGCCAGACTACCTGGTTTGTATCCCAGCTTTGCCACTTACTGAGTGATCTTGAGCAAGTTACTTAACTGCTCTACCTCCGTTTTTTCAACTGTGAAATGAGGGGAAACAATAGTTCCTACATAGGGTTGTTATGAGATTAAATTAGTTAATGCATATAAAACACTTTGAACAGTGTGTGGCATTCAGTAGGAAACATTCAATAAATATTAGAAAGAAAGAAAAACATGATTTAAGTTAAAATATGTCTCAGTCTGTTCTAGGCAATAATGGGCTGAAATATAACTACATTCCGCCTATATAGGAAGCCCAGTATAAATAGATAAACATGTTTGTTAAGATTTTGAGCACTGTGCTCAGAAGAAGATCCAAACCTGGGTTGGGAAATTTTCATGCTGGTGATGGGTTCTAAAGGTCCTAATATTTATAGTGGGGTTTGGAGAAGGGGAGAGACCGAATATTGGCTTTAAAAAATCTTGAAGTAGCCTATTGAATTTCACATTTCATATAAATTAAGTTTCCTTTCTGGCCATATCCCTATGGGGTTGGGTATATTGGATAGATGTTATTGTGGGTTTGCCAGCCTGTGCAATCTCGTGTATGCTGGAAGAGCACTAAATGCTTTTTGTTTCTACACAAGAGTGCATGGAAAAATCTAAGTCCTGGTTCTTAATCTTCCTTCCCCAATGCGAACTTGTATTTTTGCCATTTGGGTATAAGAGCTTTTACCAGCAGAGCTCATCCAGGGAGGCAGCGGGGCTTGGGCTTTCAGGCTGGAGGTGGCAGTAACATACACAGCTGAGATCCTGCCACTGCTGGCTGGCTGAGCCCTCCTCTCTGTGGTTTTCACTCTTCAAGCCATGCTTGAGTAACCCGCCTCCAGAGCTGCTGACAGGGCTGTGTTCAGAGGCCTTGGAAATTACACTGTTCATTTCCTTATCATCCCCTGACCTGCAGTGCAGAGCCTTCTGGTGCAGGAACAAGGCAGAAAAAAATCCAGACGGCTCCCAGCCAGCATGTGTCAAGGGCTACAAAGAAGGAAATTGGACTTGCTCACTTCAAAACCGTGGGGTTAGGCTTTGATTTTTGGTTCCTGCCGAGAGTTATTTGTGTGTGTGCGCATGTTCTGTCTCTGTATATGTATAAAATGAGTCTGTGCATGGCAGAGCTGTAGAGGAGGAGCATCTGAAAGTAGAGAGCAGAGGGAAGATTGCTTTTCTCCAGTTAATTTCCCAGTTGTGCCATTGGGGTGGGCCTGGAAGGATTAGCATCAGGAAGGTGCCAAGCCATATTAATATTTTAAAATATATTTCTCTTGGTTCAGTTTAGTCATGGTTGACAGCACCCACCCAAGTAAGAAGCTTCCCTGGCAGGCTGAGGAGACATTTTTAACAAATCCTATGCCTGAAGTCATTCATCCTAGATGACATTGATGTAATCAGTATTTAAGCTACCTGAGAAAGGATAGACTTTGGGTCAGTCTTGCGTAAGAGAAATAGCTCTTTTGACATAGATGATAGTGTGACAAAAAAGAGCCAGACAGAAGGAATTTATAGCATTTAGAGATTTTCTGTTCATAGGGCAAAATTCTATTATATTTTTAGAACCTGTCCTCGATTTTTTAGTATTATAAAACAGTCTGCCTCCTTTTTCTTATGGTGTTTCTCTTGCCCTAGGACACCCAAAGGAAACACTTTTAGGCTGAAGAAGTAAAATGTGTATGGTGACGGGCCCCTGAGCAGAATTTTACAGTCTTTCTGTTCTTAATTTTCCTTTTTTGGATTTTCACTATGTTAATGTCATTGGTGATACTGGGGCCTTTGTGAAGTAGAGGAAAAAAGTCTTTTAGCTTTCAGACCCTGGAGGTTTTTTTTAAGTCCTAAGTGTCTCTCTTGTTAGAAGTACTCTGTAGAGAAGTGTTTTCACATGAGAAAATGATAGGTAAGGTGAGAGGGGTTTACTTCCTTTTACCTTTTTATAAAGCAGTAGGCCCTGTACCAGCAACAGCATCATCTGGGAACAACAATTGTGTTGGGCCTTGTGTTTTAACATTAGCTGTTTCTTTGATTATGATACACACCAGAGTTGGAGATATGCTGTCATAGAGCACCTTCCCCATCTATTTATTTATTTATAGAGATTTTATTTGTCAGAGAGAGAGAGCATGCACAAGCAGAGGGAAAAACAGACTCCCTCTTGAGCAAGGAGCTCAATGTGGGACTCAATCCCAGGACCCTGGACCCCGGACCATGACCTGGGCTGAAAGCAAAGGATTAGCCGACTGGGCCATCCAGGAGCCCCTAAGCTGCTTTTCTCATCTGTAATGTGGAAGTAAATAATAGTACTGACCTTATTGTGAGGATTAGATCGAATAAGGAACATTAAGCACTCAGCACAGTGCCTAGCCTGTTGTAACTACTCAATAATGTTAGCTATTGCTGATATAATATTATTAGCTATGAGGTACAAGGTCATTGTGAAATTAAGATGAAAGGATTTCTTTAGAGACTTTAAAGAGTTAAGCACCTGAAGGTTTTGAAAAAGAATGAGTTTATGATAGCTCATATTTTAATTCCTGGTTTCCAGGAAAGACTTGAGAGAGAGATTGAATCAGAGCATTTGGAGCCATTGAGGTTTGGAGTTATATTGATTAGTTAGTTTGGAAGTGTTTGTTGGATTCCTTTTAGTACAGGGCTGATCTCAGGTTGAGGAACATAGCTCTTGGGGTGCCTGAGTGGCTCAGTTGGTTAAGCATCTATGTTCAGCTCAGGTCATGATCTCGGGGTCTTGGGATCAAGCCCCACATTGGGCTCCCTGCTCAGCGGGGAGTCTGCTTCTCTCTCTCCCTCTGCCTCTCTTCCCTCTGTCTCTCTTCCCACTGGTGCTCTCTCTTATGCTCACTCTCACTCTCAAATAAAATCTTAAAAAAAATAAAAGAGAACCATGGCTCTTGCTTAGCTGTTTCCCATTAAAGTCAGGTTTTTTGGTATATATTCAGGCCTTCTGAACTATTTTTCTAAGAATTGAAATTAATGTAACATGATTGCTTAGTTTAGAAAGTTTTTCCCTTTTGTTAATCCTTACGCAGACTTTAGCCTTTTGAAGGACTTTGAGCTGTAGTCTGAACAGTGAGGAGAAGAATGAGGATTAAGGTACTTTTTGTGAACTTGTCACTAGCTGCAGGAAATAAAAAGGCAGTTCTTAGATTTTTGGTAGTGGTCAGTTTTCAATTTGAAATATTGTCCATTGGGAGAGTATAATTTGACTGTGTGCCTGAAAATACACTAATTGAGTATTTTTTAATTTGAGACCATTGGATTTCAGCCCTACTAGCAAATACTGTATTGTGTTTAGATGAGCCAGACCAGGCCATTAAATTTTTTCATGGTCTTTTTTTTTTTTAATTAAGGAGTAATTGACATATTAGTTTCAGGTATACAACATGATAATTCAATATTTGTATATATTGCAAAATGATCACCACAGTAAGTCCAGTTAACATCCATAACTACATATAGTTATAAAAGTCTTTTTCTTGGGCGCCTGGGTGGCTCAGTAGGTTAAAGCCTCTGCTTTCGGCTCAGGTCATGATCTCAGGGTCCTGGGATCGAGGCCCGCATCGGGCTCCCTGCTCAGCGGGGAGCCTGCTTCCCCCTCTCTCTCTCTGCCTGCCTCTCTGCCTCCTTGTGATCTCTCTCCCTCTGTGAAATAAACAAATAAAATCTTAAAAAAAAAAAAGTCTTTTTCTTCTGATGAGAACTTTCTAGATTTATTCTCCTAGCTACTTTCAAATATGCAATATAGTATTATTAACTATGGTCATCATGCCATATATTAATTACATCCCCATGGCTTATTCATTTATAACGGGAAATGAGCACCTTTTGGCCTTTTTCACCCATTTCACCCACTCCTCACCTCAGGCAACCACCAATCTATTCTCTATATCCATGAGCTTGGGTGTTTTTTTGTTTTGTTTAGATTCCACATGTAGGGGTTCCTGGATGTCTCAGTCAGTTAAGTGTCTGACTGCTGGGTTCAGCTCAGATTATGATCTCGGGCATGGGATTGAGCCCTGCATTCAGCTGTGCACTGGGCGTGGAGCCTGCTTAAAAGGGTCTTTCTCCCTCTCCCCCTCCCCAACACTCATGCTCCCCCTCTGCCAGTGCGTGTATATGCACACATTCTCTCTCTCAAAAAAAAAAAATAGATTCCACATGTAAGTGAGATCATATAGTGTTTATCTTTTTCTGACTTCATTTAGCATAATGCCTTCAAGTTCCCTCTATGTGATTGCAAGTAGCAAGATTTCATTCTTTTTTTATAAATGAAAAATATTCTATTTTATAAACATAGACACATGCCAAATTTTCTTTATCCATTCACCCATTGATGGACATTTAGGTTGTTTCCGTGTCTTGGCTTTGTAAATAATGCTGCAGTAAACGTGGGGGTGCATATATCTTTTCAAATTAGTGTTTTTGTTTTCTTTGAATAAATATCCACAAATGAATTGCTGGATCATATGGTAGTTCCATTTTTAGTTTTTTGAGGAATCTGTTTTCCCTAGTGACTGCACCAGTTTACATTCCCACCAATAGTGCACAAGGGCTTTTTTTTTTTTAAAGTTTTTTTTTATTTATTCATTTGACACAGAGAGAGAGATTACAAGTAGGCAGAGAGGCAGGCAGAGAGAGAGGAGAGAGGAGGAAGCAGGCTCCCTGCTGAGCAGAGAGCCGGATGTGGGCCTCGATCCCAGGACCCTGGGATCATGACCTGAGCCGAAGGCAGCGGCTTTAACCCATTGAGCCACCCAGGCGCCCTGCACAAGGGCTTCTTATTCTCCACATCCTCACCAATACTTATTTCTTACCTTTTTAATAATAGCTGTTCTAACAGGTGTGAGGTTATGCTTTATTGAGGTTTTGATTTGGATTTCCCTGATGATTAGTGACATTGGACATCTTTTCATGTACCTGTTGGCCACCTGTATGTCTTTTGTTGGCCTCCATTTTTGTTAATGGGCTCTTTCCATCATAAGTATTTTATAAACTGATACCCAGTCCACTCAACTCAGTTGATATTTCCTGTTAGATACATTTCTTCAGAAGTTGAATACTTAACTGCACTGAATTAATCCTTAGTGAAAGGTACAGAGAGTATTGTAGAAAGAAGGTGTACATATTCATCATACACCAAGCAAAGTAATGTGAGGATTAGAGAAATTAACATTCAAGTTGAAGAGTCTCTTAGTGTGGAGACATATCAGAATCATTTTGCTTTCACAAAAGTAAAAGTGCCCTATGGAAGTAAAATCGTTAGAGCTGGGGACTCCAAGCATGTACATGTTTTTTAAAACTTTAACAGATGCTTTTCATGTACCTCTTGGTTAAAAACCACTATCATTGTGGAAGTTGTCCTTGTTTTTTTTTTTTGCCATTTCCAGGTTGCAAGAGCTATGCATTGCACTTCAGATATCATGTGATTCTCTAGTGTTTGTCAGCATGCTCAAGATTCTCCTCCAACTCTTCTTTTTCATTTTTCAATCATTGTGTGGGGTCAGTCATTTCAGAATACAGCTATAATGAATCTGACTTCTCATTACCCCCTTAATTAGGAGGACTAATTCCTGAATTTCTGATAGTTGTAGTTGTTAAAAGAGGACATCCGTATCAGTGTTACTGATTCAATTTTAAATTATTGTTCCAAAAATTTTAATGAGAAATTGAGCAAAATTCTTTCTTTTTTTAAAGATTGTATTTATTTATCTATCTATTTATTTATTTATTTATGAGAGAGGATTCATGCATGCAGGGGGAGGGGCAGAAGGAGAAGCAGATTCCCTGCTGAGTGCGGAGTTGGATGTGGGGCTCCATCTCAGTACCCTGAGACCACAACCTGTGCTGAAGGCAGATGCTGAACCTGCTGAGCCACCCAGGTGCCCCAAATTTGTGCAAAATTCTTATGACTAGATATATTTGCCATATAGGCAACTTGTGATTTTTTAAAAATATAAAGTAAAAGGGAGTTAGAAGACAGGTTTAGATAACCTAAATTTATTGCTAATCCAAAAGCAGTCTATTTTCTAATCTATTTATGAAAGTATTTCTGTGTTTCTTAGACCATACATGTTCATAGTTTTCTGGCAATTCATGGCATCCCAAAATAAAATAATATAGCTATCCAATAAAGACCTTATTCCTGAGCATGTTTTTCTTTTTTTTTTTTTTTTAAAGATTTTATTTATTTATTTGACACAGAGAGAGGGATTACAAGTAGGCAGAGAGGCAGGCAGAGAGAGAGGAGAGAGGAGGAAGCACGCTCCCTGCTGAGCAGAAAGCCCGATGTGGGCCTCGATCCCAGGACCCTGGGATCATGACCTGAGCCGAAGGCAGAGGCTTTAACCCACTGAGCCACGCAGGAGCCCCCTGAGCATGTTTCTGGACACATTCAAAT
This sequence comes from Ailurus styani, assembly GCA_002007465.1. Taxonomy (NCBI): domain Eukaryota; kingdom Metazoa; phylum Chordata; class Mammalia; order Carnivora; family Ailuridae; genus Ailurus; species Ailurus styani. The sequence goes on along the minus strand of LNAC01000018.1, from coordinate 5,663,187 downwards.
TAAACCTGCTGTTTTAGGAAGAGAGAACATCACCTGACATAAATAGTAGAAGTCCCCTAAGTTCTTTGCTTTTTTAAATAAACACATACTATTTCTTTGAAGTCAATAACAGAATTAAATATTTTTGAGTATAGTGTATTTCCCTCCTGGGATTTTAAGTCTCATACCTGAGGAAGAATAATTAGAATGCTACAGTGTTATCGGAGATGAACACATACTTGAATATGCTGCAAACTCAGTTAAAACATTATGGAATGACATATTTTGGACAAAAATTATAATTATATAACCTATAAAATTATAATTATATAACCTATAATTATAATTATATAACCTATATAAATTCTCATATAATAAAATTTAAAATATGATTTTTAGTACTGGTACATGTATTACCTATGCTCTCAGAATTTATATTGATCTATAGTTTAGATGGATCTCTTTAGGTTTTGGAGTATTTTGAATATATATACCGCTGAATAGGAAGAGAAAAAATGGCAAATGTGGGGAAGAAGTCATCATACGATGTGATTACACATTTATATACACCATATTAGACTAGATCTTAAATCCGTCAGTGTGCAGATTCCTAAACATCTGGTGGAGTGTCTGTTTTAGATAAAATATGCCATAAGGCATTTTTCATTTTGCTTATACATATGTGCTTAGATTGAGAATGTGGAGACTTGAAGTCAAACAAGCTGATTGCTTATTACAGTTTCAGAAAGAGGCTAAGAAATTTTATCATTTTTGTTTGTGTCTGCTATCTTTCTTATCCTTTCCCATCCCTTACAAGGATCAGGTTCTAAAATCAGGGTATGAAGCACTTGGTCAGAAAATACTCTTGAAAATTACTTAGGATGTCCCTATGTTGGAGATTGACATAATGGCTTCATAAATTCAACACAGTTTTTTCTCCAGCACTGAAACAAGCCATTGTTTTTTCAGTTTGAGGTCTCATGTAAAATCTGGCTGTGTTTAAGGACTGTATTGATGAAAAATACATATTTGTATACCAGAGTTCCCCTAACCCTGGCTAAATACTTACATTGTGAGAAGCATGTGGAATTGGAAGCCAGATAAGTGAACAGACAGTTCAAGTCTCCCATCTCTGGCTTCCTCCAGACTGTATACTCAATGAGTGGAATAACTGTGAGGGCCAAATCATTCAAATTGTTCTTTCTTTTCTTTTTATTGCGAGACACATATAGTTTATTTGATTATGTTAAATGAATATATATCCAGTTATCTATTTAGTATACAAAGGTATTTTAAGATAGAGGAAATCTTGGGATGCAGATTCTCTCTGTAGTGGAAATTTACAGGTCCTTGGATTGAACCTAGCTTAATATAATGTATACTCTTTTGTAGCATTTACTTTTCAAGTCCAACTTTAATATTCCTCACAGTAACCATAAATTCTTTCTCTTTTAGGCTCCCTTGGTCCTCTATATGGTAGCCTCAGCTCTTACCCTTGAGTTAAACAAGGGTCATCCTATAGGCAAAGTGAACAGAGCTATTCATATTCTCTTCTTACCAACATAAATATCCCTGAGCCTAGTGTCTCTCAGGCTTAGTGCCTTTGGTAACTTCTCTGAGTTATCTTTCACTTTCTATCCTTTTCTGATTTTCAGCTAGAATCTAAATCATGCTTTATTTTTTTAAGTCTTGTTGTTCTAATTATTTTTGTTATTTCTGAGTTTTTGTATTTTCTTACAGTTGTTATTGGTACAGTCTTAACCAAGTGGAATTACATTTAGTTATACAGATTTAGAGAGGTCTTTTCTTCTTCCTTCCCTCCTGAAAATAATCAGGAAAAAGTGACCATGTTTTACGTTCTACATGAACATTCATTACACTCTGGGCACAACATTGGTTTTATTAAGAAAACCACTGTACTATTGACAATGAGGTTTACTCATTCTTTGAAATTGCTAATTAGCTAGCTACTGCTTAGAGATGGCACTGCTGTAACTAGTATACCTTATTTGAAAGCTTGGTGCCAATGCTATGCTTTTAGCTGCGTACTAGTGGGAGCTCTTGGACAGAACATTGCACCTGCCCTATAGGACAGGATAAACAGAAGTTTTCATGTTGAAAAACTAAGTAAAAACAATTCTATTTAAAAAAAAAAAGATTCTGGGTGTAGGCCTATAAGCATCACTGAGGAAGAAGAGAAATATAGTTTGCTTCTTCCTAGGAAGCAGTTTGGGCAGGGAAAAACTCCCAGAAATGGACATTCTCAGCTTATTGACTTGGGAAGCTCTGGATTTTTGCCCCTCAGCCTTTGTGAAATGGAGCTGCTTTTCAGAAGTGGGGATAGGAATGGGACAGACTTACAGGCTTAAAATGATGCCACTTTCCAACCCTCTAATCACTCCCTTAGAACTAAAAAGAAGGTGTCCTCAGATATCACAGAGAGGCAAAAGTTGACTGTTATTTAGGACCCAAGTTAGTTAGGGTTGTCCCTAGCTTCTCTGCTGGATTAGTGACCTGAAGTGGCAGAGAAATGTGTGGGAAGATAGTTGGAAAAAAATACAATGACATTTTCGTATCTGACCAAAATTTTCACATTTTTCATTTGTTTTTATTCCATGGTCACATTTCATCCTCCATTTCATATCTAATAACCAAAATCAGGAGAAAAGGGCCAGGCAAATCCACTTTAATCCTTCCCATTCCCTTTTCCCCATAGACAAGGAAAAAGTTTGTTCAAATGAACTGGTGACAGCCTGAGAAGTATATTTGGAAGATAGTGGCAGTGAAGAGATAGTGGGGTTGGCCTTTGTGACATGGGGAATGAGTGCTTGAATTTAAACTTTGATGGCTTGTTTTTACTTTTATTTTTATTTATTTATTTTTCTAATTAAGGATTTTATTTAGAGGGAGAGAGTGCTAGCTGGGGACAGTGGGGGGGGGCACGTGGCATGGAGAGCAGAGGGAGAGAAAGTGAGAAAGAATCTCAAGCAGACTCTGCTGAGTGTGGAGCGTGAACGTGGGGCTCAGTTCTACAACCCAGAGATCATGACCTGAGCCCAAGATCAAGAGTCAGAGGCTCAAGCAACTGAGCTACCCAGGCAACCCCGTTTTTATTTTTAGCAAAAAGAAACTTATCTTAGTACTTTCCCTACCACCTATTTACCTGCTATTGGGAAAACAATGGTAAATGACTGGTCTGTCTTTAGAAATGGTTTTGACTGGGGATTTGAGATTAAAGTAGATTAGGAGTTGGTAGCAGGCTGCCTTCGATTCAGGTTATGATCCCAGGGTCCTGGGATCGAGCCCAACATCAAGCTCCCTGCTCAGTGGGGACCATGCTTCTCCCTCTCCCTCTGCTTCTCCTCCCCACTTGTTCTCTCTCTCTTTCAAATAAATAAATAAAATTTTTTAAAAAATAAAAAATAAAAAAATAAAAATCCTCTGAAAGGTATTATAGAACTTGCTTGGTTCTGTAGTTTAATTTACTGGGGATGCCTGGGCGGCTCAGTCAGTTCAGTGGCTGCCTTTGGCTCATGTCATGATCCCACACTCCTGGGATCAAGTCCTGCATCAGGCTCCTTGCTAAGGGGGAAGCCTTCTCGTCCCTCTGTCTGCCAATCCCCCTGCTTGTACTCTCTCTCTCTGTCAAATAAATAAATAAAATCTTCCCCCAAAAAAGATTTGGTTTACTGGTTTGAGTTGTGCTTTTTTTTTCTTTTTTTAAGATTGATTTATTTATTTAGAGAGGACGAGTGAGCAAGTGCAAGCTGGAGGGGTAGAGGGAGGGGTAGAGAGAATCTCTACCTCTGAGCACAGAGCCTGACATAGTGCTGGATCTCACAACCCAGAGATTGTGAACTGACCCGAAACCAAGAATCCACTGCTTAACCGATCCTGCCACCCAGGATTGAGTCATGCTTTAAGGGAAAGTTCCTTTCCCATGCTACTTATAAACAGTGAAAGAGTGATCTTTGTTCTTACTTTAACCACTTCCCATATTTTTCCTGCTTTTTAGTGTCTTTTCCAAATCAGACTCAACTTCCTTAATTCCATTTTTACAAAATTACAAAACATAGACTTTATAATTAGACCTGTGTTTGAATCTCAGCACTTTCACTTAATAGATTTGGAATCTTGCTAATGATCTTTGAGTCTCATTTTCCTTAAATTTTGTATGGATTAAAAGTGTATTTAGGGCGCCTGGGTGGCTCAGTGGGTTAAAGCCTCTGCTTTCGGCTCAGGTCATGATCTCAGGGTCCTGGGATCGAGGCCCGCATCGGGCTCTCTGCTCAGCAGGGAGCCTGCTTCCTCCTCTCCCTGTCTCCATGCCTGCTTCTCTGCCTACTTGTAATCTCTCTCTCTGTGTCAAATAAATAAATAAAATCTTAAAAAAAAAAAGTGTATTTAAATATGTAGTATATGGTTGTTTAGTAGTTGTAGGCTAGCAAACAAATGTGTGTACTCTCTTCTCTTTTTTGGATCCTATCCTGTATTTCCGGGCAGGTGAGTTACTTCATCTGATCAGGCTCTGTCCCACCTCCCTATGGCATCATGTAATAGCAGCTTTTCTTCTAGGGTAAAGGAGTTTGACATTTCAAGTGGTAAAAGTCCTTTCTGGAGAGGAAGTACAAGGGAGTTTTGCATTGTTGTAATGTTGAGTTTTTCAACAATAGCACCACTGACATTCGGGGCTGGGTAATTTATTGTGGGGGCAGTCTTGTGTGTTGTAGGATGTTTAGCAGCATCTGTACTTTTTACTCACTTGATGCTAGTAGCATCTTCTCTAAGTTGAGGCAACCAAAAATGTCTCCAGACATTGCCAGGTGTCCCCCAAAGAGCAGTCTCCATTTGAGAACTGTTATTGATGTTAATGTTACTTATATAGTTGTGAATGTTTATGAACATTCAGTGAGTTGTACATATGATACATACAGTGTTCTGCTGTGAATGTTAGGTTTCCATAAAAAGTTTTTAAAATAATTTTTTCACCAAAGGCAGTAGAGAACCAGATTGTAACCCACTATGATATCTAAGTATGTCTAGATTTTCATTCTTTTCCCTCAGTCCCTAAAAGGTGAGGTTGAATTAAGGCAAGAAAGGGGTCCATGGTAGGATGAAAAGGCAACAAAAACTAGTCTGAAATGTTGGCATCCAAATATCTCTTTTCAACTCCTAGCTGGTAGGGTATGGAATTCAACCTAGGAAAATTTCTATAATAAGATTTTAGAAATAAGTTCTAGGTATACGACAGAGTTGAATTATCAACAAAACAGGTATTTTCCCTCTCATCCTCTCTGTTATTCTGTGACAGCAGAAGAGAGGATAACCTTATCTTGGTCACTTCAACTCTTATGACCCCTTTCTTGATGGTCACTGAAGTTTCTTCTGAAAGTGTTTGCTTTTACCTTTAATATAAAATCTTTCAGTTTTTGACTTTGTATGGATGGGTAGAATGTCCTTCCATATTGGGTGATATTGACTGCTGCCTGAGAATATAGTCCCCAGAGAAGTCCTTGGATAGGACCCAAGCCGAAAGCAGTAGGTTAAGTAACCCACCTCATTGTCTTGAGAGGAGTCCAAGAAAAGATCCCGTTTTGAAGTTTGAAAGATCCTGTAAAGAGAGGGCAGGCCTTGGGCCAAGCAGCCTTTGAGGTGGTAACCAGCTCATAAACAAGGACTGGCATGTGCCAACAGAGTCGCCCTCATCCTGGCTCCAGAGCCGGCTGAGGAGAAAAGTGTGGAAGGCTCTGTAAGTGGAAGGATTGTTCTTGGTTTTGGCTGTAGGATAGCTGGAAATAGAGCAGGGAGGGAGCTTGGACCTGGTCTCTGGGGTCTGGGCATTGCCCTGAGAGGAAGAGTTTTTTCCTTTCCTTTTCTTGTTGTGTTTTATTTTTTCCCCCTTCTTTCTTAGAATTAACATTTCAAGGTACAGGAAATAGTTGGGTATTGAGTGTTTTACAGCTCTTCTAGAACAGCCTTTTAATATTCTGGTCTGCTAAAACGAAAGCAAGAAGGGATTTAACTAGGTAGAATCAGGGCTCATAACTTTTATGAAAATGTTCTAATCAAGGTACCCTCAGTTTATTTGGAAGCGTTTAAATTTTACTAAAATTCCATCATTGGGCGCCTGGGTGGTTCAGTGGGTTAAAGCCTCTGCCTTTGGCTTAGGTCATGATCTCAGGGTCCTGGGATCGAGGCCCGCATCAGGCTCTGTGCTCAGCAGGGAGCCTGCTTCCTCCTCTCTCTCTCTCTCTGCCTGCCTCTCAGCCTACTTTTGATCTGATCTCTCTGTGTCCAAAAAAAAAAAAAAAAAAAAAAAAAAAAATTCCATCATTGCCAGCATAGTTTTTTAGAAACGATGGACAGCCATGGTGGCTAAACCAAGGAGACTAGTAAGACCTGAAGTTAGCAACAGAGTGAAATATCTGAGAACAAAGGAGAGCATTGGTATGGGAAAGAGGTACAACCATGCCTCTGGACCCCTGTCCCCTCATTATTCTTTACTGGCCCTGGCAACTGCCAGAGCTTGCTCAATAGAGTTATGGGCTGGAGATTGTTTCTTAATCCCTGTATAGGAGTACCAAACTTCAGCTGTGTTATCTAGGCTCTGAACCCTTGGCACTTGGCTAAGGCACTTGCTGAGGCATCTGGTGACTATACACAAAAGCCTATTTTGTCAGAGAGAAGATTGGGGTAAAGTACAAGCATTGTTATCTCTGATGCCCTCAGGGTAAACTGTCTACTTGGCAAGTGAGACTGTCTTGACCTTGTGAATTACAGCAACGTGTCCTCTTGGTCTCATGTTTCTTTGAGATTATTTTCTACTACTGATGTTTCAGCACTCAGGTGTTGAATGCTAGTCTTTAAAAACTATTAATTTTTTTAAAGTTTTAAGTGTCATAAAAGTAATAAATGCTTTATTATAAAAATTTTGGAAAATGCAGAAAGGTAAAAGGAAGAGCAAAAATCATATTTATTTTTATCATATTTTCTTAACAGAAGAATTTCTTTGATGTTGTGGATCCGGCTAGATTATTGGTTCAGGACTGGCTTGGACATGACCTATACCTCATGAATCTCAACTCTGTTCCCTTAAGCATATTTAATTTTCCCATTTGGGAACTGACCTGGTCTGGCCCTGCTTGGCTAGGTTTTATTACATTTGATGAAATCTCACCCTGGAGTATGAAACTCTATCGTCTATATTTAAGTTTTAAGTTATCGTATATATTAAGTTTTTATAATTTGTCTCAAAGCTAAATTTTTATCTTTATTTGTGATTGTCTTTAATAAATGAATGTGTAAGGGGTGCCTGGGTGGCTCAGTCGTTAAGCATCTGCCTTTTGGCTCAGGTCATGATCCCAGGGTCCTGGGATGAAGCCCCTCATCAGGCTTCCTGTTCAGGGGGAAGCCTGCTTCTCCCTCTCCCACTCCCCCTGCTTGTATTCCCTCTCTCAGTGTGTCAAATAGATAAATAAAATCTTTAAAAAAAAATACATGAATGCGTCTTCTGCCCTTACCTATAGGCAGAATTTTGCTTTTTGCATGTTTATCAGATGACTTTAATGTTTCTATCTTTATTTGTTGTTGAAAAGCAGAAAGTAATCTGTTTCCAGAACTCATTAATGACTGGTAGTTGGAAAATTTTGGGGCTGAGTGAGACAAACAGGTTATATATGGGGAATTTTTTTTACTAATACAAGTTTTTAAAAATTAAGATACTCACATTTCCTTTTTTTAAGTGTACAATTCAGTGGTTTTATGGTATATTCATAGAGTTGTACAACTATCACTATTACTCAGTTCCTGGATATTTTCATCACTCCAGAAAGAAGCCTTGGACATATGAGCAGTGTCTGTCTCCTCTTCGCCCTTTTCTCTTTCTCTCTCTCTCTCTCTCTCTCTCTCTCTCTCTCTCTCTCTCACACACACACACACACACACAGACACACAGACAGACACAGACACACAGACACACAGACACACACACACACACACACACACACACACACACACACACACACACACACACACACACACACCATTCCCCTCTTCAGCTCTTGCCAGTCACTGATCTATTTTATCTCTCTATGGATTTCTTAGTTCTGGACATTATGCTAAGTGAAAGGGCCGGATACAAAAAGGTCACATACTGTATGATTCTACTCATATGGAATGTCCAGAATTCTTAAGTCGGGCTGTTGGTCAAAGCTTACCATTAGATGGTCAACCCTGATTTGATTTCTTCAAACCAAAGTGCTGATGATAGTTCCAAAGGCTAGTCTCAGAACTAACAGAGTAATTCTATGAACATTGGCATACAAGTTTTTGTTTCTTTTTTAAGGTGTTTTTAATTAGGGCGCCTGGGTGGCTCAGTCGTTAAACATCTGCCTTCTGCTCAGGTCATGACTCCAGGATCCTGGGATCGATCCTTGGGCTCCCTGCTCAGCAGGAGGCCTGCTTCTCCCTCTCCTACTCCCCTGCTTGTGTTCTCTCTTTCGCTATGTCTCTCTCTGTCAAATAAATGAAATCTTAAAAAAAAAAAAAAAAGATGTTTTTAATTAGAATACGAGCAGGGGGAGGGGGCAGAGGGAGAGATCAGGAAGCAGACTCCTCACCGAGTGCAGAGCCCAATGTGGAGCTTAATCCCAGGATCCCAAGATCATGACCCAGGCCAAAGTGAGATGCTTAACTGACTGAACCACCCAGGTGCCCCTCCATGTGAGTTTTAGAATCAACTTGTCATTTTCTGCAAAAAAGCTACTGAGGATTTTGACAGATTGTGTTGAATCTGTGGCACAATTTGGAGAGTATTGCAGTCTTAACATTTTTAAGTTTTCCAACCATGATCATGGGATCTCTTTCCATTTATTTAGATCTTCTTTAATTTCTTTCAGTGATATTTTACAGTTTTCAGTAATACAAGTCTTGCACTTCTTTTGTTAAATTTAGTCTAAGTATTTTTTTCTTTTAGATTGTATTTGGATTTATATTTATATTGTAAATAGAATTTCCTCAGTTTCATATAACTGTAGAAATATAGTTAATTTGTATTTCTTAGTCTTATGTCTTGCATCCTTTCTGAACTTATTAGTTCTAACAGATTTTGTGTGTGCATTCTATTTATAGATCTTTCTATTTATAAGATCATATCATTTGCAAATAGAGATACTTTTCCTTCCTTTCCAATATGGATTTCTTTTTTTTTGCCTAATTGTGCTGGCTGTAACCTCCAGTACAATGTCGAATAGAAGCAAGAGCAGACATTCTTGGCTTATTCCTGATGGTAAGGGAAAACATTAAGTCTTTCACTGTTAAGTGTGATGCTAATGGTTGGTTTTTCAGAGGTGCTCTCTATTAATAAGGAATTTCGAAGGGAACATGTATACACATTTGGGATTTAAGAGTATTTTTTTTTTCATGATGAAGTCCTTGAGTTAGGGGTGTGTGTGTGTGCATGTGTGTCAGAGGGGGTTAGAGAAACCTGTGGAATGTAAAGCATACAAGATTGAGAGCATCTGGATTCTATAGTCCTTTCTACCACTTAAACTGGGCATTCTATTGTATTCTCTGTGCCTTTGTCATTCATGCTTTCTGTTCATCAGGTATTTATTGAACATCTAGTTTACTAGATATGTTTTTGAGGACACGAGGGTGAAAAATAAAAAGGCTGAGGTCTTTGTCTTAGGATAGCACTGTATCGCAACTTCACACTGTATCTCAACAACCTCAATTTTTTTTATCTGTGAAGATGGAGGTGTTGGGTATTCATTGATTACTGGGCATGTGTTAAAGCCCTGCTTATTTTCAGAGTTCAGTATGGAATCAGCGTGAAGAATGGCTTTTTATGTATGTAGTGCAAGTACTGCATATATGTCAGTCACTTATATTCTCATTTTTTCAAACTACTGTAGTTATAGCAGTGACTCCCGAGTATTCTGTCCTAGACTCTTTTCTAAGTTCGACCATGGTTTCCTGCTGCCTAACATATTTCTTTGCTTGGTTGTTTCAAATATACTTCAAATTCATAGTATCCAAAAAAAAAAAAAAAGGAAAAGAAAATCATAATCTCTCCCTAAAGCCCGCTTTTCTCTCTGCTTTCTCAGTTTCAGTAGTAGTACTATTTCCTTCCATTCACCCAGACTAGAAATTCTGTGTCATCTTTGATACCTTTTTCTCACTGGTCACATCTACTCTATCACAAAGACTGTTTTGATAGACTATTTCCTACGTATGTCTTGTTACCTCCCTCTTCTTTATACTTGCTGCCATTTCCTTTGTGCAGACTGTCATCATTTTTTATCTGGACCAAACTCTATTCTCACCCCCTTTCTTTCCCACTTGGTAAATTAATTGTCATTCAGGACCCAGCTTAAATGTCACTGCCTCTTTATAGTATATTCTTATTAGCCAACTTTTCAACTTGCAGGTGAAATTAAATATTTTTCTATTGTAACAGTTTTAAATATTGTATAGGTATTAATAGCATACAGTGTAAAATTATACAGACTTGAGCTTGAATCCTAGCTTTTAATAGCTGTGTGACCTTGAGCACATTACTCAGCCTCTCTGAGTCTTAATTTCCTTATCTTAAGGTAAAGCTAATAAGTACTTCGTAGAGCAGAAGTGAAGATTGAATGCATTTATGAAGGTAATAATTATAGTAATCATAGCCACAATACACTGAACATCTATTGTTTGCTAAACACTGAGCTGAGTACAATATTAGATACATATTGCTTATAAGAAGTAATTATTAGCTGAGTGCCTAATGTATAGCAGACATTCAGTCAACTAAAGCTAGTATTTCCTGTGTTGTCTTTTCACTAGGCTGAGCATCTTTTTTTTTTTTTTTTTTAAGATTTTATTTATTTCACAGAGGGAGAGAGATCACAAGGAGGCAGAGAGGCAGGCAGAGAGAGAGAGGGGGAAGCAGGCTCCCCGCCGAGCAGGGAGCCCGATGCGGGCCTCGATCCCAGGACCCTGAGATCATGACCTGAGCCGAAAGCAGAGGCTTTAACCCACTGAGCCACCCAGGCGCCCTAGGCTGAGCATCTTAATGGAAGAACCATGTTCATCAGTAAACAGTTGTTGAGTTTGCATTTATTTAGTGTGATTTGATACAATGCTAAGAGGTCTTCCTCACAATAATATTGTATTGCCTACTAACTTGACTGCAGTTCCTTGGGGATTTGAAGGTTTTGGGTTTCCTATTAAAGTTACACATTCCCCAGTAGAGTTAATACCTTGTACTATTATCAAGAACTATCCTATGGGAATTAGTTGTTTATCAGCTGTTCTCTAATCTGAGAAAGACCTTGCAGAATGAGACTGGGTGAGAAAGAAAGGGGAGACCTGGACATACAGTATCATGGGGAGTAAAATCACTCTTTCCTGCTTGCCTCAAAATTACTTATTCTTTTTACTAATTTGTAATGGACATCATGCTACCTAATACACCACGGCAACATTTGGTACTCTTGGCTGTGCTGTAGAACCATGGGATTAGATCATGTAAGAGTGAGTCATTTCTGTTACTTGAAGGTGTAAATTAGTTGGGTTATTTAATACTTTGCGATATTAGAGGCACAACTGCAGAGTCCCTATAAAGACAGCTAATAGCTTTATATGGAGTACTGAGAGAGAATATTCTAAATTTGGACCCTAATTTTGAACAGCTGCCTGATAAATGAATATCAGCTATCATTTACCCTCTGAACTGCCCAAAGGAATGTTGAGCATAAATGAGAAGATAAACCTGAAAGCGATGAAAAGGCTACACAAACGCAAAGTGGATTATTCCAGACTTGAACATGGAACTTTGGAAAACTCACTTAGCTTCCTGGGCCTCAGTTTTCTTATCTCTAAAATGAAGGACTTGGAAAAATTATTTCCCAAGGTCCTTGTTGGTTCTAAAAGTTTGAGACTCTATCCTGTCTCTTCTAACTGGTGTTTCCTGCATTCATGCAGTCATAACACACCAGCCATAGTTACTTTTTTAAAACTTGTCTGGTCAGTATCACATCTTTCCTCAGAACCCTCCATCAGCCCTTAATTTCCTTCAGAGAAAAAGCCAGTGGTCTCTAAGGCCCTGAATATGTGATCTGTGCTTCTCCCTGCCGTAGCTCTGTGCCCTTATCTCCTCTCTCTCTCTTCTCCAGCCATACTGGACTCTGCTATTCCTTGAATATCTTGGGCATGCTCCTCTTACTAGGGCTCCTACACTGAAAATTCTAGCTTCTAGAATTCTCTTTTCATAAGCAGTATTGTCAACTCCCTCCTTTCCTTCAAGTTTTTATAACTGTGTCACCCTATTTTAAATTTGCAATTGCCTCTTCACTGCCCCCATACCCAGTTCCACTATTTTTTCTCAAAGCAGTAGTCTACTAATTTATTAAGTGTGTACTTAATTATTACATTTATTGTTTATTATCTGACTCTGCTAGAATGTAAGCTCTACTAGGGAAGAGATTTTTTTTGTTTCGTTTAGTTTTTTTACTCTTGTTTTCCAAGTGCCTTTAATACTACCTGGCCTATTAAATATCTGTTAATCATATAGATGGGTTGTCCATTGTGTGGTGAATACTAATTTCATTTTTAGCTGATAATGAGCCTCAGTTGACTCATTTATAAAATGCTCGTTTTGATCTTTATCTTTTATATTAGAGGCTTTCTCAATATCTAGTAGTTATTGGTTGTCTGCTCATGGTTTAAACATCTTTAAGTTGGGGCACTGAGGGGCCCTGTGTGGCTCAATCGGTTGAGCATCGGACTCGACTCCGCTCAGGTCATGATCTCAGGGTCTTGCGATCAAGCCCTACGTCAGGCTCTGCGCTCATCCTGGGGTCTGCTTGTCCTTCTCCCTCTGCTCCTTCCGCTACTCATGCTTTTTCTCTCTCCCTCTCAAAGAACTAAATAAATAAAATCTTTAAAAAATAAAAGAAAACAGATGGGACACTGAAAGATTGATCGGAAGCTCTGAATGCCATTAGCAGGGTATATTTATGGAGAACTTCACAGTGAGATGCCTGTTAAATTGGCAAACCCTACATGTCCATATCTTTAGGTCTTTCCTCATGGGTTTACCATTCCTTAGAAAAGCCTATTCTAGTCTTCCTCAAGGTAAGGACTAACTGCTAGCTTTCTTTTTGCCCAGTGAAAAAAGAGCTGGAGGCTCAACCTTCCACATTCACTATGTTTATTTATTTTTTAAAGATTTTATTTACTTATTTGACAGAGGGACCATACATAACAGGAACAGCAAGAGGGAGAGGGAGAAGCAGGCTCCCCGCTGAGCAAGGAGCCTGACAACACAGATCCCAGGACTCTGGGATAATGGCATGAAAGGAAGGCAGACACTTAATGGGCTGAGCCACCCACACGCGCCTATTTACTATGTTTAAATTCCCATTTAATCCCCTTATTTTAGGTATGATCCTCATATCCTCCCCTATGCCTAGAACAAGCACCCTAGTCCTGAGATCTTCTATTTGACCCTCTCTAGAGAATAAACCTCTAGTCTCCTGAGTTGGGGTTGGGCAGGAGTATCTGAGTCAGAAAACGGATTAAGTTTATAACTTGCTTAAACAGTTTTCAGTCAGTCCTACTCTTAATCACCAGTCCTGCACCCCCACCTCAGCCTGAATTACCTACTGCTAACAGTTCTGAGCTCTTGGTGTGGGGGTGAGGGGATATTGATTGATATAGTTGGAAGTTCCCTACTGCAGGTTTAGCATTCAAGTTTCTTGTGTATGCTTAGTTGCCACTCTTTCATTTGCTTTCTAGATTCCAAAATACTGCCTTTGTCTCCTTTTCTTCTTTGTGGATTTTTTTTCTTTTTAAAGATTTTATTTATTGATTAGTGAGAGGCAGAGGGAGAAGCACGCTCCGCATTGAGCAGGGAACCGGATGCGGAACTCAACCCCAGGACCCCAGGAACACGACCCGAGCCAAAGGCAGATGCTTAACCACCTGAGCCACCCAGGTGCCCAGGGTTTTTAAGTCTTTTGGAAAATCCTTTATTGTGGTTTTAGTGTGGTTTTGTCTACTATATTTATTGCAGCTATTTTCTTATCTGTCATTTGTCTTTTGTTTGTTTTTAATTGATATTTTTATTGAGATAATTGTAGAGTCACATGCAGTGGTAGGTTATAGTACAGAGATCCCTTGAACACTTTACCCTTTTTCCCCCAGTAGTAACATTTTGCAAAACTATGGTATACTGTCAAAACTAGGATATTGAAATTGATAACAATCCACCAATCCTACTCAGATTTGACCATACTTACTTGTGTGTGTGTGTGTGTTTGGTTCTATACAGTCTTATCACACGTGTAGGTTTGTCTTTTTACTACCACTGTCAAGATTCTGAACAGTTACAGCACTTTTGTCCTTTTATAGCCTAGCCACCTTCCTCTCTATACACACCTCCCACCTGGAGAATCCCAGGCAACTACTAATCTGTTCTCCATTTCTAAAATTTTGTCCTGTCAAAAGTGTTACATAAATGGAATCATCAGCATGTAACCTATTGGGATAGGGTTTTATTTTCTTTCTTTCTTTCTTTCTTTCTTTCTTTTTTTTTTTGAGTTGGATTTTTTCAATCAGCATAATTCTCTGGAGATTAATCAAGGTTGTTGCATTTTTCAGTAGTTCATTCCTTTTTATTGCTGAGCTTCTGTGGTATATGTGTGTATATATATCAGAGTTTGTTAAACCAGTCACCTGTTGAAGTATGTTTGGGCTGTTTCCAGTTTTTGGCATTATGAAAAAATGTGAACACTTATATACAGGTTTTGTGCGAACATAAATTTTCATTTCTCTGGGATAAATGCTCAAGAGTGCAATTGCTGGGTCATATGGTAATTGTTTGTTTAGTGTTTTAAGAAACTTCAAGTTATTTTCCGCAGTGGCTGTACCATTTTACATTCCTACCAACAGTGAGTGAGAGGTCCATTTTCTTTGCATTCTTATCAGTATTTGGTATGACTGTTATTTTTTAAATTTGCCATTCTGACAGGAGCGTAGTGATATCTCGTTGTGGTTTTAATTTGTATTTCCCTAATGACTAACAGTGTTAAGATCTTTTCATGTACTTGTTGTCTGTATAGCCTCTTTATTTTTTTAAAAATATTTTATTTATTTATTAGAGCACAAGTGGGGGGAGCAGCAGGCTGAGGCAGAGGGAGAGGGAGAAGCAGGCTCCCTGCTGAGCAAAGAACCTGATGTGGGACTCGATTCCAAGACACAGGGGATCATGACCTGAGCCCAAGGCAGCTGCCCAACCGACTGAGCCACCCAGGCACCCCTGCTTAAAAAAAAAATTTTTTTTTTGGGCGCCTGGGTGGCTCAGTGGGTTAAAGCCTCTGCTTTCGGCTCAGGTCATTATCTCGGGTCCTGGGATCGAGGCCCGCATCGGGCTCCCTGCTCAGTGGGGAGCCTGCTTCCCCCCCCCCCTCTGCCTGCCTCTCTGCCTCCTTGTGATCTCTCTCCCTCTGTGAAATAAATAAATAAAATCTTAAAAAAAGATTTTTTTAATTAATTTATTTGAGAGAGAGAACAGGAGCAGGGGAGAGGAGTAGAGGAAAAGGGAGAAGCGACTTCCTACTGAGCAGAGCCCAGCAGCAGGGCTCCATCTCAGGGCCCTGGGATCATGACCTGAGCTGAAGGGGAGATTCTTACCTAAGCCACCCAGGTGCCCCACCTGTATAGTATATCTTCTCTAGTGTAATGTCTCTGAATGCCTTTTGCCCATTTTCTAATTTTCCCTCACCCTCTTTTCTAGGGATTTTTATATATTCTAGATCCAGTCCTTTGTGAGATGTATAGTTGCAAATATTTTCTTCCAGTCTTTAGCTTATCTTTTTATCCTCTTTACATGAGCTTTCACAGCGCAAATACTTTTAGTTACCAGTTTTTCCTTTTTATAGATCGCGTTTTTGGTATCAAGTCCTAAGAACTCTTTGTCTATCCTAGATCCTGAAGATTTTCTCCAGTTTCTTCTGAAACTTTTGTAACTTTGTTTTACACTTAAGTTTGTGATCCATTTTGAGTTAATTTTTATAGAAGGTATGAGGTTCAGGTTGAGGTTCACTTTGTATATGTGAACCTATAGAGATATCCAGTTGTTCCAGTACCATTTGTTGAAAGGGCTAACTTTCCTCCATTGAATTGCTTTTGCAACTTTATAAGAAATCATTTGAGCAAACTTGCACCTGTCTATTTCTGGGTTCTCTGCTCTTTCCATTGGTCTATGTGTCTCCCTCTGGCAGTACTGCATTGCCTAGATTACTGTGGCTATTTAATAAGCTTTAATATAGGGTACTGTGATTCCTCTCACTTTATTTTACTTTTTCAAGATTGTTTTAGTTATTCTTAGGCTAATGCCTTTATATATAAATTTTAGAATTAGTTTATCTATAAAAAACTTTGCTAGAATTTTGGTAGTAATTGCCCTATGGAGAGAATAGATCTTTTTTTTTTTTTTAAGATTTTATTTATTTTTGATAGAGATAGCGAGAGAGGGAACACAAGCACAGGGGAGCTGGAGAGGGAGAAGCAGGCTCCTCGCTGAGGAGGGAGCCGGATATGGGACTGGATCCGAGGACCCGGGAATCATCATGACCTGAGCTGTAAGGCAGACGCTTAATGACTGAGCCACCCAAGCGCCCCTAGACATTTGTCATTTAAGTTTACTTATGTGTTTTGGTTTTATAAAAGTTTGTATTTAATGAAATCTGTTGATCTTCCTTTTTATGACTCCTGAATTTCATTTCTAATTTAAAAAGAACTTCATCACTCTAAGATTATGAAAATATTAACTTCTATTTTTTTTTAAATATTTTGATTCTAAATTTAGTTTTTTATTTTTTATTTTTTGTTTTTAAAGATTTATTTATTTGAAAGAGAGAGGGAGCAGGAGAAGGGCCAGATACAGAGAAAGAGAGTCTCAAGCAGGCTCTACACCCAGTACAGGCCCAACACAGGGTTCAGTCTCACAACCCTGAGATCATGACCTGAGCTGAAATCAAGTTGGACACTTAACCAACTGAATCACCCAGGCGCCCCTTAAATCAAGTTTTTTAAACTATCTGATACTTATTTTGGTGTGCTATCAAAGTCTAAAATGTATATATATATACACAGGCATATACATATACATATACATATATATATCCCTATTGGAGAGTCAGTTGTCCTCTCATCATTTACTGAATTATTGAATGTTATTCATAGTTTGTCATTGATTTGAGATGCCACCTTTATCATAATCTAAATTGTTATATATATATATATATAATATATATATATATATATATTTGGGTCTGTTTCTGGGCCATCTTGTCTGTCCAGTCATCTATTGCATCATCATATCATACTTTCTAATGATCTGTTGTGGGTGTGTGAGACGTTATAGTGTCTAGGAGGAGGCATAACATCATAGTTAAGAGTCTGACTCTAGTTGCATAGTCGAATGCTAGCTCTACCATTTACCAGCTAGATAAATGACTTAGTGTGAGTTATTTAAATTCTCTAGACTTCAGTATCATCTGCAAAATGAGGATTATAATATTATATAAGTTTAGGGTTATTGTGAGGATTAATGAGTTAATACATGTAAAGCTCTTTAAATGCTATGTAAGATAGTAAGTGCCATGTAAGAGTTAGGCTATTATAACAGGGCAAAGTTGTCCTCATAGTCCTTCTTTCTAGACTAGCTTTAAAAATATTTTCTTATATTCTTCCCCAAATCCAGTTCAGCTACTGATTGGAATTACGTTGACTTTATAGTTTTGAGGAAGAAATGATCTTTATAATAATGTAATAAACTACTTAATTGTCATAATATGATATTGGCTTACCACCTAAGAATGTGGTGTATTTTTTCATTTCTAAAGGCTTGTGTCAGTTCTGGGCTTAACAGATGGAGATTGTTTTCTGTTCTCATCCAATCTAAAATTGAAAAGAGAAAAGAGAAATATTGGGACCTATATAAACTTCACGAGTGTGACATTATTGGCTCACTTTTTTCCCTAGAATAACAGTATAAAAACATGATGCTGTAGGGGCACCTGGGTGACTCAGTGGATTAAAGCCTCTGCCTTTGGCTCAGGTCATGATCTCAGGGTCCTGGGATCGAGCCCCGCATCCGGCTCTGCGCAGCAGGGAGCCTGCTCCCTGCTCTCTCTCTGCCTGCCTCTCTGCCTACCTGTGATCTCTTTTTCTGTGTCAAATAAATGAATAAAATCTTTTAAAAAAAAATGTTGCTGTAGACTACATCATTAGATGCCGTATAGGTGTTTGCATCTACATTGATGGTTTAAACCAGTCTTTTCAGTACTGTCTCACATTTTTTCACCCAAAAGTGCATGAGTGTTTGAGTAATTAAAAAAAGAAAAACTCAGGGAATGATAACATTCAGAACAGTAATAAGGAAATTCAGAGTACATGTGAATATATATATATATATATATATATATATATATATATACATATATATATATATATGAATAATAAGTGAATATATGTAAAGAAAATAATGCAAGTGTAATTGTTTATTTTTAATTTGGGCATTGGGGTTTTCTTAAGGGAGAGTCCCCCAAATCCCTTCTTTTGGAAAGATGTCTGTTATACTCAGTTTTTAAGATCATTGACCTCAGGGCCGCCTGGGTAGCTCCGTCAATTGAACGTCTGACTCTTGGTTTTGGTTCAGGTCATGATCTCATGGGTCATGGGATCAAGCCCCACATCAAGCCCTCCACTCAGTGGGGGGTCTTCTTGAAGATTCTCTCCCTCTGCCCCCCCCCCATTCACACACTGGCTGGCTCACTCGCTCTCTCAAATAAATCTTTGAAAAAAAAACCAATTTCACTGTCCTCTCTCCTCAGTTTTTCTTAACATCTGACTCCAAACTCCAGGTGGATGCTTTGCATTTTAGATTGTTCAACTTTAATGAAAGAACTACTTTTGATTATGTGCCCCAAACCCAATCCCCAACCTGCATGTATCAGTTAATGGCTTCAGGGAAATAGCAAGTAGGGCAAAAGACTGTTGCCAGTGAGAGGGCACCTGGGTGGCTCTTGTTAAGCGGCTGCCTTCGGCTCAGGTCATGATCCCAGGGTCCTGGGTTCCCTGCTCAGCGGGAAGCCTGCTTCTCCCTCTCCCTGCCCCCCTGCTTGTATTCCCTCTCTCGCTTTCTCTCTCTGTGTCAAATAAATAAATAAAATCTTAAAAAAATTAAAAAAAATTAAGACTGCTTCCAATGAGGACCACAGGAGGTGTCATATGCAAATGTCCTTAAACTATGCTTTTTTTTTGTTTGTTTTCCTGATTTTTCTCTCAGAATTGTTTAGGTTTGATAGATGGTTATGTTTATTCTAGGAAGGGAGTAGGTTAGGGGTGAAAAACAAAATAGCTTTATATTTTGACTAAGAAATCTTGAGCTTAAATATCAGTAGAGGGGCACCTGGGTGGCCCAGACAATTATAAGTGTCTGCCTTCAGCTCAGGTCATAATATCAGGGTCCTGGGCTCTAGCCCTGCTTCAGGTTCCCTTCTCCCTTTCCCTCTGCCCACCACTCCCCGACCCCCCCACCCCAACTTGTCCTCTCTGTCACTATCTTAAATAAATAAAATCTTTTTTAAAAAGTCAGTAGAGATGCTTATCAAAGTACAGCAATATAACCCTATTTTTGTCATATGTTTGAAGTTTGTTTTTTTTTTTAAAGATTTTATTTATTTATTTGACACAGAGGGAGATAAATCACAAGTAGGCAGAGAGGCAGGCAGAGAGAGGAGGAGGCCTCGATCCCAGGACCCTGAGATCATGACCTGAGCCGAAGGCAGAGGCTTTAACCCACTGAGCCACCCAGGCGCCCTGAAGTTTTTTAATAACATTTTGGAAGTAAAACAATATAAGTAAATTAAGGTAATAACTATCAATTATATCGAGTAATATATACTTTTTATTTAGAAGTTTCTTTTTTTTAATAATCTCTATACCCCATGTGGGGCTCAAATTCCTGGCCTTGAGGTCAAGAGTTCCATGCTCTTCTGACTAAGCCAGCCAGGCACCCCTTATAAAAGGGTTTATTATACATACAAAAAGTGCACTAGTCAGAAGCTTACTGCTCAGTGAATTTTCACAGTCTGAACACTAGCATGTAACCAGAACCCAGATCAAGAACAGAACATTACTAGACTCCGGAAGCTTCGCTGTGCTGCCTTCTAGTCATAAGCCCCCTAAGGCTAACCACTATGCTGACTTCTAATACCATATGTGAGTGTTTTGTTTGTTTTTAATTTTTATACAAATGGGGAGTCATATACTGTTGAGCCTGTGAGAATCATATACCTACTTGCATGTAGTCATAGTTTGTTCACTCTAGTTGCTCTAAAGTAGTCCATTGTGAGAGAATATATATCACAATTCATTTAACCATTCCACTGTTGATGAGTATTTGAGCATTTATAGTTTTCAGAGCACTTCTCACCCTGTTTTTCTTAATATTGCAGGGGCTATGGACATTTTCTCAAATATACTGATGAGGAAATCTGACAATTAATATTTATCATCTCTACTTTAGAAATTCCATAATGGTGAACATACACCTTTTAATTTAGAAACTTAATCAAATTCATTACCTCAGTTAGCTGTTGCTCTACACCAGTTTAATGGCTTAACTTAAGCTTTTTATTTATCCTGAAGGTTAGCAATTTAGGGTAGATTTTGCTAAATGCTTCTAGTGAACTGCACCAGATTTCGCTTACTTGGGTTGGGACTGCTGAGCCACCTTCTCCATGTGGTTTTATATTCTCTCACAGGCTATATAAGGCTTATTCACATGGTGGTCTTCCTCCTCAAGGGGAAATATGGGATGTGCGCCAGGCCTCTTGAGGCTGAGGTAGAAAACTGGCACTGTTTTTGCTTCTTCCACTTGCTGTTGGCCAAAGCAAGTCACAAGGGCAGCACAGAATCAAGTGGTAAATAAGTCAAATTCCGTGTCTTTTTTTTTTTTTTTAAGATTTTTATTTATTTATTTGACAGAGAGAGAGATTACAAGTAGGCAGAGAGGCAGGCAGTTCTATTTATTTGAGAGAGAGCACAAGAGGGGGAGGGGCAGAGGGAAAGGCTTACTCTCGATCCCAGGACGCTGAGATCATGACCTGAGCCGAAAGCAGAGGCTTTAACCCACTGAGCCACCCAGGCGCCCTCAAATTCCGTCTCTTGATGAGAGAAGTGCAAAGTGGGTGGGTTCAGGGAAGGGAAGAATTTGTGATTTTTTTTTTTCCTTTCAAACTACCTTAGACATATTTTGCATGCTTATTTTTTTTTTTTTAAGATTCTATTTATTTGAGAGAGAGCACAAGAGGGGGAGGGGCAGAGGGAAAGGCTTACTCTGCTGAGCCGGGAGCCTCATGTGGGGCTTGATCCTGGGACTCTGGAATCATGACCTGAGTCTAAGACAGACCCTCAACCGACTGAGCCACCCAGGCCCCCTACTTTTTTTTTTTTTTTTTTTAAGATTTATTTCAGAGAGAGAGAACATTTGTGGGAGGGGCAAAAAGAGAGGGAGAGAGAATCTCAAGTGGACTCAAAGCTGATGTGGGGCAGGGGAATGAGGGGGCCCCTCATTCTCATAACCCTGAGATTATGAGGGGAGACCTGAGGGGAAATCAGGAGTCTGAGGCTTTAACTGACTCTGCCACCCAGGTGCCCCTGCATTTCCTTTTAGGAAGATAAATCCCAGTAATCCAACATCAGTGCTGTCTCCTATCTTGTTTTTGATATAACATATCAGTTTTCATATAAACTTATATTATTTTCACCTCTGTTTTAAAACAGTGTTTGAAATGATAAATGAAAGTAGGGCTATCTTGTATTAGGGTGGTATTTTAATTTTATTTGTTCTTCTTCCTTCCCCTGCCTTTTTTTTCCCCTGTGCTATTCACCTTACCATTCAAGAACACCTCTTCAGCAAAGCCTTTTTGACTTTGTCATCCACCCCACCCCTACCCTGGCATCTTCCTTTGAACACCTCATGGTGGTATTTAGCATCCAATAACACTTTATTACATTCAATTTTCTGTTATTAGACTCTAAGTTTCTGTATGTATTGCCAGTGTCGATCTGCAGATCTTTTAAAATGATGGATAAGGGGCCTCTGGGTGGCTCAGTCGTTAAAATTCTGCCTTTCTGCCTTCAACTCAGGTCATGGTCCCAGGGTCTTGGGATTGAGCCCTGCATTAGGGTCCCTGCCCAGCCAAGAGCC
This sequence comes from Ailurus styani, assembly GCA_002007465.1. NCBI lineage: Eukaryota > Metazoa > Chordata > Mammalia > Carnivora > Ailuridae > Ailurus > Ailurus styani. The sequence continues at coordinate 5,640,938 of LNAC01000018.1, read as the reverse complement.
TGTTTCTCTTTCTTCCACTCCCCCTGCTTTTGTTTCCTCTCTCGTCCTGTCAAATAAATAAATAAATAAATAAATAAAATCTTTTTTAAAAATGATGGGTGAAAAAATAATATTGGATGAAATTGTGAGAGAGCTGCTAGTTTTTTCTTTACCAAATCTGTCTTCTCCATTTTAGCACAGAATTGTTTATCCCTCTGCTTCTATTCAGATGTAATTTCTGCTGCTTTGACTAGATGACAGTATTTATATGTTTTAAAGATTTTATTTTTACATAATTTCTCCACCCTGTGTAGGTCTTGAACTTACAACCCGGAAATCAAGAGTCTTATGCTCTATCAACTGAGCCAGCCAAGTATTTAGATTTAGATTTAAGTTACTGAGAAAGGTCAGATATCTCCATCCATATATAACATAATTGCTATTATTTCTTTTTGTACTTTTTGTGTTATTTTGGCTAAAAATAATTTTTTCTTCTAGGATACTGTGCTTTATTTAGAATGTAGTATTTTACATAGACACACCTTTAATACTTTGGAAGATGGGATAATTCAATATGTGTAATGAACATATAATGTCTTTTTCTTTTTTTCCTACCAGTTATCTGAGTCACTGCCTTTTGGGGGAATTCCTTACCTTATGAGTTTAATGTCTACTATAAAATCAGAAAATGCCAGATGCTTTCTTTATTACCTCTCTTAGCAATGAGTTTGAGACCTTGACCCAAGCTTCACTAACCACATATATCATCCCTGATATTTTCATGTCTCTGATGCCAAGGGACAATGGAAAATTGTTCATAGTGGTTGTGGTGACAGTACTGTCCAGTCTCCAGAGGCAACACTATCCTTACTAGACTGATAATGTAGCATGATTTTTGTAAGTGGTTCTGGTTGTATAGTTTCTTCCTGTACTTGCTTGTTTCTGAGCCTAATTCTCCAGACTTGTGGGGAGTTCTGTCAGTCACCCATTAACCTTTCATCTTTTGCTTAAATCAGCGGGAATTAGTTTCTGTAAGCAACCTTGAACCATGAGTGGTATAGTAAATAATTGAATTTTGGAAATAGCACAGTACATATTAAAGAAGTGTATATCTTATCGAAAGAAAACTCATGAAATTCTAGATCTACATTATACAGAAATGTGATAGCTTGTGATATAACACAAATTGTAAGTGATATAAAAAAGGAAAAATCTGTGGAAGAATATTTGGAAACAGGTTTATAGAGAAAGTGGGACTCATGAGTATAGAATTTGAGTAGGAAGAAGAAATGTTCAGAAAGGTACAAGTCAATCAGGAAAATGTAATTGTTAATTATTTTACTGAGAACTTTTGATAATATTTAGATACCTCTGCTTCATACCAGCCAAAAACAGGAAGAAAAGAATAAAGGAAGGGGGGATGTTAGGATTACATATTTAAGTAGGCCAACAAAGTGTGTGCTTTCAGTACTTGTAATCTCATGACTGTGTATAACTGGGAGTATTACAAGTTGGCTTGTGGAAGAATAGGTGAGCATTTATTTTTCCAGAAGTTCTTTTTCAAAATCACTGAAGGCTATCAACAGTTTTTTTAAGGGGCAGGGAGATTTAGCTGTTCTCTTTTTTTAACTTAAAAAACTGTTTGATTTGTGATTATTATTATTATTATTTTTTTAGAAAGCGAGCACGGGTGGGAGGGAGGGTTAGGAGGAGAGGGAGAGAGAGAATCTGAAGCAGGCTCCATGCTCAGTACAGAGCCCAACCCTGAGATCATGACCTGAGCTGAAATCAAGAGTTAGATGCTTAGCCAACTGAGCCATCCAGGTGCCCCTATACCTTGAGAATCATACTCCCTAAAATCTCTTGGTAACCAATAATCTATTTGTCCATCAGGTATCCTAGGCCTGATGAGTGGGAGTGGGAGTGGGAGAGGGAGAAGCAGGCTTCCCACCAAGCAGGGAGCCCGATGCAGGGCTTGATGTGGGGCTTGATGCAGGGCTCGATCCCAGTACCCTGGGAACATGAGCTGAGCCGAAGGCAGATGCTTAACAACTGAGCCACCCAGGTGCCCCTCACTAGTTAGTTTTTAGTTTAGATCAGTGATTCTCAGAATGTGATTCCCAGATCAGCAGTATCAGCATCATGGAAATCTGTTAGAAATGCAAGTTCCATCTCCATTCCAGACCTGCCTATCTCAGAAACTCTAGGAGTGAGGCCCAGCAATCAGTCTGTCTTAACAACCCACCTCACCACTACCACCAGTGATGATCCTGATTTCGTTTGGTTTAGTGAGTGTGCATGGTAACCTAGATAGCAGTTCTTATGGCATATTGGCTATAAGTAACATTTGCTTTTCCTATAGTGCCTTGAAAAATGTTTTCCCTTTTAATCAGTGTCTGACTCCTAAGATGTTTGTACTCTCCTCCTTTAAGATCACTGTTGCTGAACTAATCTATCAAGGGTTGTCAAATGACAAACTGCAGGCCAAATCAGGGTCACCTCTATTTTTGTAGTCTGTGAGCTAAGAATGGTTTTAATCTTTTTTAAAAAGCTGCTTTACTGAAGTGCAATTCAAATACCATAAATTTCACTCATTTAAAGCATACAATTCAGTGGTTTTTAATATATTCACAGAGTTGAGTAGTTTACCACTATCTAATTTTATCATTCTAAAAAGAAATCTTGTCAGCTCTCACTTCTCCCCACACCCCTAGCCCAAACTAACCACACTAATCTGTTTTTCTGTTATGGATGTTTTATTTAAATGGAATTATACAACAAATATGTGGTCTTTTGTCTCTAGCTTCTTCTACTTAGCATAATGTTTTCAAGGGTCATTCATGTTATAGCATGATTCAATACTTCATTCCTTTTTATTGCCAAATAATATTCCACTATATGAGTATACATTTTATTTATGTTTGTCATTTGTTGGACATTTGGGTTGATTTTTACATTTTTAAGTGATTGAAAATATTAAAAGAAGAAGAATATTTTGTAATGTGTAAATTATATGAAATTCAAATTTTATTATCCATGAATATAGTTTTATTGAAACACAGCCATGCTGGTTTCTTTACATATCTAATCTGTGGCTATTTTCATACTACGATTGAAGAGTTGAATATGACTGACTGTATAGAATTTAAATCCCTAAAATAGTTACTATTTGACTCTTTGCAGTAAAGACTTGCCAACCCTTGATCTTGAACAGTTTTCTCACTTTTTCTTCATTATTATTTCCTAAGGAGTTTTTTTAGACATTTTTTTCCCTCGTTGCCTTTCCATGAAATTTTATACCAAAGTATACCTTATATCTGGAACACAAAATGGTGATAGTGTCTTTTTTTTTTCTTTTAAACCCCCTTTGGCACAATACTGTTCTCACAGAGAATGCATACTATAAAGTAGTGTTCTGGTTAGGTTAATCTCCTCCCTTTGTTACATTAGGAGGGTAAAAAAACTTTCAGATGGGTTAGATTTCCTTTAGAAATACTTCTAGTACTGAGGTGTTCAAATAGTATATCGGGATCTACTGTTAGATCTCTAAGCTGAGAGACTTAGCTATCAGTATATAACACAAGATACTACCATCTTGGCATTTTAAAATTTTGGAAATTTTGGTGACTTTTGATCAGTATATTTGAGGCTTTTGCTTTAGTTCATAGACTCATTTAAAATATTAAATTTATTAATAAATTAGTAAATTTGGCTGTAGACAGGAGTCAGAGAGTTTTAATTTTTTTAAATTTTGTCTGTTAAGTGAGGAGTTTTTTAATACCAGCTGGTTTATGATGCTAGCTTTCCGCATCTCTCCTATGCCCTATAATACAGTAGAAAAAAGATTCTTTTCTCCCATTTCCCTCCATCCTCATCTTCTCTTTCTTAAACATGTATTCCTGGAGAAGTAGGAGTAGGCAGGACTTAGTGAGGATTTGATTTAAAGCATTGGGGCACTAATACCTCTTTATATTTTATATTTTTAAAAGATTTTACTTATTTTGAGAGATTGAGAAGGGGAGAGAACACGAGTGGGGAGAAGGGCAGAGGGAGAAGCAGACTCCCCACTGAGCAGGGAGCCCATAGGGCTCAATCCCAGGACCCCAACATCATGACCTGAGCTGAAGGCAGAGGCCTAACCAACTGAGCCACCCAGGTGCCTGTGAAAACATACAGGTTTTTTTGTTGTTTGTTTGTTTGTTTGTTTTTTAAAGATTTTATTTATTTATTTTACAGAGATTACAAGTAGGCAGAGAAGCAGGCAGAGAGAGGGGAGGAAGCAGGCTTCCTGCTGAGCAGGGAGCCTGATTTGGGGCTAGATCCCAGGACCCTGAGATCATGACCTGAGCTGAAGGCAGAGGCTTTAACCCACTGAGCCCCCCAGGCGCCCCAACATACAAGTTTTTAAAATGTAGGTGAAAAATTCGAATCTAGCAGGAAAACAAAATCCATTTGTTGTCCCCTTCCTCTTTTCTCCCAAATAGAACATATGGAAAAATGGAAAAATGGAAAAGTGTTGCATTTCCCTAGAAGGAGAAAAACTGGCAGAGAGAAACATGGCAAATGTGTTGCACTGGGACTATAAATGATTTAATGGAAAGGGAATTCTTATCCAGGTGGAATCTCTCCTCTTTGCCCGTGCCTGTTAGGTCTTTCTATTTAGTGAACTGAGACTTTTCTTCTCTTCAGTCTAAGTGGGTTCTTTTGAGAAGGGTGAGCCCAGAACCTGCTCGCCCAGTATATATTTTCTATGCTGTGTGAGAGTAGGGAAGCTTAGGAAATGGTCTAAAACCAATCTTTCTCAAATTTCTGCTGCTGTTTATTTTAAGTAATTCTTTTTTTTTTTTTTAAGATTTTATTTATTTGTCAGAGAGAGAGCACAAGCAGGCAAAGTGGCCGGCAGAGGCAGAAGGAGAAGCAGGCTTCCTTGAGGAGAAGCAGGCTCCCTGCCGAGAAAGGAGCCGGATGCGGGACTCGATCCCAGAATGCTGGGATCACGACCTGAGCCAAAGGCAGCTGCTTAACCAACTGAGCCACCCAGGCGTCCCTATTTTAAGTAATTCTACATCCAACTTCGTAGAGCTCAAATTCACGATCCCAGGATCAAGAGTTGTATGTTCTACTAACGGAGCCAGCCAGGCGTCCTTCTTTCTCAAACTTTGAACTTGCCTTACAATATTTGTAGAACTCTTCAGCAGAGTTTAAAATATGATTTGTCTGAATTTATTAGAATTGTTTTGCAAGTAGTTATTGTGAGAGAGGGAGGCAGAAATGATAACATCTTCTCAGTTCAACCATGAGATTTAAACTTTTTGCCCCCTCGAATTTCCTTTCTGACTGAAGATTTCTCTGTGTTATTTCTCCCATCATCAAATGGATCTTCAGCTCTGTAATACTAAAATAAGATTTAAAGATTGTCGCCTTTCAAGGTGACTGAGGCACTACAGACCAATACTCATATTTTAATCAGCTTATCTAAAATAGTTCTTATCTTTCTATCTAAACTTGATGGTCTGTTGATACTCCATGGCATGGTGATGTTTAATGGACCATCCACTCAGTTGCTGAAAGTGAAACAGAGAATTGTCCTAGACTCTCTTTTTCACTTTTCCAGAAGTTATAAGCTCTGTGCATGATTACTCTTAAAAATATCTTTATTCCTCCTATCTCCACTTCTCTGCTTTAAGTTGGACCTTATTACTTACTGCCTGCATCATCGCAGTTACTTCCCAGTCGGTCTCCCTGCTTCTGGCTTAGTATCTCTCCAGACCATTCTCTACTTTGCCTAGTGGGTTATCTTTCTAAAATAAAATGACAGCATGACATCAGACTCCTAACATAAAATATTTTAATTATTTCCTATAACATTCTAGATTAAATTTCATTTCCTTAATTTTAAGAAAGAAAGTCCTTCAGAAACCCATTCCAGTCTGCTTTTTCCTAGCTTCATCTACCTCTCCTTTTTTTTAGCCATATAAAATACTCACAGTTCCCTAGACATGCTGTGGGGTTTTGTACCTTCTGTTGTTTCATATATCATTGTGCCTTTGTATATACTTTTTTCTCTACCTAGAACACCTTTCTCTTCCATTTTTGATCAATTAACTTCTACTTCAGGAATTAGAAGTTTTACTCTGGGAAGACTTGTTTCTGAAGACCTCATATGTATTTGTGTCATAGCATTTATCACACCACGCTACATAATCTAATTCTTACTCTTTTTCCACCCAGATTGTAAGATCTTCTGGAGGACAGTGTTGCGTATCTTTATCTTAGGCTCCGTATTACTTAACACAGCACCTTGTTCCAAATAACTGCTCCATAAATGCTCACTGACTGAATCTCATTCATGTTAAAAAGAAAAAAATTTCAGTGGAACAGAAAGGTTTTCAACTTGAGCTCTGGACCCATTCATTCCAAATAATGTTCATTAGACCCAAAGTCCAACAAAATCAAAGAATTCAAAAGGACTTTGGGGCCTGTTGGAATATGGTTTGATGTGGTTTATACATTTACTGATTTTTGGTATCCAGATTCATGCAGAGTATTGATTATTCTTATCAACCAAACATATGATGCTGAGGTTGGAAGTTTTCTTTCCAGGCTGGTTTTGCTCACTGTTTTGAAACAACAAGCAGCATTCTTTTTTGTTCATGATGAAGACCTTGTTTCTTGTACAGCTTCATCTGAAACCCCTTTCCAGGAAGGCTGTGGGTTACTGTCATACTTTGCCCAGAGTTTTCACAACAGCAGTGCCAGGACTAATCCCTTCTCATAAATCCTCTAAACTGTCAGCAAGCAAACCTCTTCTTACCATTCTAGCATGAAAGCCATGAGCTAGGAATATGGGGCAGGCACATTGGTTGTTAAAGGGCATTTGGTTTTCAGTCTTCCAGATTGCCAGTTAGTGCTTTGTCCTCTGCTCTTGGCCCATCAAGTTGTAGGTATTGAGTGGCATACTTCAAGGTTGCCCCCAGTTGTTAAACGGTTGCAGAAAGCTGTGATTTCCTTATTATGAGAGAACTGTGTGCTTGTGGTTTCTGCCATTCTGATTAGCAGGTAAAACAGATTAAGACTGGCTACTTATCAGGATTAGTGAGAGTAGAAACCTACTTCCTTCTTGAAACCTTTGTGTCTCTAGGATGTACTTTCAGCCCTTTATTTTGCAACCAGATCTGCTTGATAAAGGCAGGGAGGAGAAAAGGGTTGTTTGGTGAAAAGAGAATCCAGATGATCAGGATTTCTAAAAATCAATTTATTGATTATAATACCCATACAATAAAAATCACACATTTTAAATGTACAGGTTGATGATTTTCACAAATGAATGCTCCTATTTAACCATCACCCAAACCAAGATGTAGCATATTTTAATTCCCCCCCAAAGTTTCTTTGTGTCCCTTTGCATTCAGCACCACCACCTCATTGCAACCAACCAGTAATCTAATTTTCAGCGCTATAGATTGATTCTTTTTATACAAAAATCCTAGAACAGGAAAAACCACACACTATGTATTCTTTTGTTTCCAGCTCAGTAAAACGTCTTTGAAAATTGTCGATGTTGCATGTAACAATTATTTCTTAATTTCTGTTGTTGAGTACTATTTTATTTTATTTTATTTTATTTTATTTTTTTTTTTTTAAAGATTTTATTTATTCATTTGACACAGAGAGAGAGATTACAAGTAGGCAGAGAGGCAGGCAGAGAGAGAGGAGAGAGGAGGAAGCAGGCTCCCTGCTGAGCAGAGAGCCCGATGTGGGCCTCGATCCCAGGACCCTGGGATCATGACCTGAGCCGAAGGCAGCGGCTTTAACCCACTGAGCCACCCAGGCGCCCGAGTACTATTTTATTATATGGATATACCACAGTTTGTTTATTCACCAGTTGAAGGAAATTTGGGTTATTTTTATTATTGGGCATTTAGAAATAAAGCTGTGAATATATATATATATATATATATATATGTATATATATATATATATATGTACTTTGCTCTTCATAGACATTGGGTTTCATTTTTCTTGAATATACCTAAGAGTGGAATTCTGGGTTATATAAATATATATTTAACTACGTAAGAAACTGCAAAACTATTTTGCTAAGTGGTTGCACCATTTTACACTTTCACCAGAAATGTATGAGAGTTCTAGTTACAGTAAATCCTTGCCAAACCTTGGTATTTTCTGTCTTTTTCATTGTAGCATCCTAGTGGGTATGAGGTGTATCTCATTATGATTTTAATTTTTCACATTTTTTCATTTTTAAAAGCCTTCTTATTTGTTTGTTTATTTATTTATTAAATTAAGCTCCATGCAACATAAAGCTTGAACTCATAACCCTGAGATCAAGAGTCGCATGTTCTACTAACTGAGGCAGCCAGGTGCCCCTAATTTTTCATGTTTTTTGATGCTGTTGTAAATTGTGTTTTTTAAAATTTCATTTTCCATTTTTTGTTGCATATAGAAATGCAATTAAATATTGTATATGACCTTATACCAAAGTCATTTACTTCTTTACTCTAGCAGTCTTTTTTGGTGTGTGTGTGTTTTGTTTTAGATTTCCTAGGATTTTGTACATAAACAGTTTGGTGTTGATATTGCACTTATCTTATTCTTAGGCAGTAAGCATAAAATCCACATAATCTGGATTTTTGGCTTGTGTAGTTTTCTGGATATTTGAAAGCCTTATCTTTATAAGCCTCTGTATGCGTGTTAGGATGACATAATTGAAGTGTGAACCATGAATATGAACTGGATGAACACAGTTGAAGTAATAATCATATGTAGAATTGGCATGGCAGATGGTAAACAAGGCTGTTTTGCCTTCTGGGTTTTTGAAAATTTAGAAAGAAGATCCTGAGCTCTAAAGAACAATAAAATTTGGCTCTAGCCCCCCAAAAACAGTTCGTAAAACCAAAACCTCTTACATTTCATTCATTGGACAAATATTTAGTGAGTGAGAGTGAGTGCTGACCAGGTACCAGGCTCTGTTTTGGTACTGGGGATACACCAATGAGCAAACAGTCACAAATCCGTGTTTCGATTACATTCTAGTGGGAGAAATGCACAATGAGTATTAGGCGTAAACATCTGTCTACCTATTAATAGTGAACCGGGGGCGCCTGGGTGGCTCAGTGGGTTAAAGCCTCCGCCTTCGGCTCAGGTCATGATCTCAGGGTCCTGGCATCGAGGCCCGCATCGGGCTCCCTGCTCGGCGGGGAGCCTGCTTCCTCCTCTCTCTCTGCCTGCCTCTCTGCCTACTTGTGATCTCTCTCTCTCTCTCTGTCAGATAAATAAATAAAATATTAAAAAAAATAGTGAACCGGGCTTTGGAGAAAAATTAGGTAGAAAAGGAGGGTGAGGTGGGTGTATAAGAAGTATGCTGCTTTTAAGACCCCTATAGACTACTTGATTAAAGCTGGAAAGTCATCAGATTCACCTCACAAACGAAGTAGTAGGAAAAAAGGTTAATAATTATTCAGTCAGTGATGAGGAGGATTATCTCAAGTTTAGATAGGTATTCCTTAATGATTTTCTTTTCTAACCTAATTGTCTTATTTGTAAGGAAGAGTTCGTAGAAGAAACAGTTCCAAGCAAACTACAATGATCCCTCACCACAAAATACCTCATTTTCACAGGGGAAAAAATTTGAATTTTTTAAAAAACTTTTTAACTTTTTAAAGATTTTATTTATTTATTTATTTATTTATTTATTTATTTATTTATTTATTTATTTATTTATCAGAGTGCGTCTTTCACAAGCAGGGGAAGTGGCAGGCAGACGGAGAAGCAGTCTCCCTGCTGAGCAAGGAGTCCGATGTGGGACTTGCTGGGATCATGACCTGAGCCAAAGGCAGACACTTAACCTACTGAACCACCGAAAATTTGAATTTTTTCAACATCTACAAACACAAAATAGGAAATTCTACACAGTTTTGGAATTGTTCATTTTACCATCTTGCTTAGAAATGGTCAATGTTATGTTTGAGATCAGCAAAGAAACAGAAAATGTGCCACTTTTGAATAATTCTACTTTGGACATTGTTAAACATCAGATGCCATAGAAACAGCACTACACCATATGGCTATTAAATCCATGCTTTTCATTACAGGTTGATGAATCAATAGACATTAGTAAATGTGCCCAGTAAATAGCACTGCTTAGAATCTCTGAACAGAAATTCTTAGAACCTTTTGCAGATCTACTAAAGCAAACTGAGATGAAATACCCAAAATTATAAATGAAATATTTGAAAAAAATAAGATATGGAAACACCATATGAATTGTTTTATTCAATTTTGCATAGGAGAAACTCAATTTTGCCCATAAGCCTGAATTCCACATTAAATTATCTTTTCAAAATGGTGAATCTAATAATAATAACAAACACTTAAAAATATTACTTACTGTGTCCTAGGACTATTATAAGAAGTTTATATATATTTACTAATGTAATCATCACAACAAATTGATGATGTAGGTAGTATTAATGTCATCCCATCTATAAGCTGAGGTAATGAGGTAAAGAGCACTTAGGTAATTTACCCAAGGTCCTGTCGCTAGGAAGTGGCAAAGCCAAGATTCAAAACTAGGTAACCTGGTTCCAGAGTTTACTCTTTTTTTTTTTACTTAAAAAAATTGTGATAAAATAGACATAACATGAATTTTATCATTCTAACCATTTTTAAGTATCAAATCAGTAGTGTTAAGTACATTCACATTGGTTTGCATCCAGTGTCCAGAACTGTTTCATCGTGCAAAACTGAAACTGATATATCCATTAAACAATTCCCCAATCCCTTCTTCCCCTGACCCTGACAACTACCATTCTACTTTCTGTCTCTATGAATTTGACCAATCTAGATACCTCATATATAAGTGGAATCATACAACATTTGTCTTTTTGTAGCTGGCTTTTTTTTACTTAGCATAATGTCCTCAAGTTTCATTGACCTCATAGCATGTGTCAGAATTTACTTTTTAAGGCTATAATAATAATATATACATATATTATTACTTTTTAAGGCCATTTATTACTTTTTAAGGCTATAATTATATATATACCTTTTTAATAATAAATACACGAATACATACCTTTTTAAGGTATAATACTTCATTATAGGTTTATACCACATTTTGTTTATCTGTTCATCTTTTGATGAACACTTTGGTTGCTTCCACTTTTTGGCTGCTGTAAATAATGTTGTTATGAATATATGTGTGCAGTTATTTGCTTAAGTTCCTGCTTTAAATTTTTTGGGGTATATACCCTGAAGTGGAATTGCTGACTCATGTGGTAATTCAATGTTTAATTTTTTTGAGTAATTGTCATATTGTTTTTCATAGGAGCTACATCATCTTTTATATTCCTACCAACACACACAAAGGTTCCAATTTCTCCACATCCTCACCAACATTTGTTACTGTGTTTTTGTCTTGGTCTGTTTGTTTTGTTTTAGAATAGTAATCCTAGATCCTGATAAGTATCAAGTAGTACCTAATTGTGATTTTGATTTACATTTCCCTAATGACTAGTGATGTTGAGCATCTTTTCATGCCCTTATTGTCCTTCATATATCTTCTTTGGTGAGGTACTTATTCAAATCTTTTGCCCATTTTTGAATTGGATTGGGTTTTTTGTTGTTGAATTATACAAGTTCTTAGCATAATCTGGATATTAATCCTTTATTAAATCTATGATCTGTAAGTATTTTCTCCCATTCTGTAGGTTGTCTTTTCACCTCTTGATGTGTAAAAGTTTCTAATTTTGATGAAGTCCAATTCATCTATTTTATCTATTTTTTTTGTTTTCTGCGTTTTTGGTGTCAGCCAAGAAGTTATTGCCAAATCCAGTGTCCCCTTCGTTTTCTTCAAAGAGTGTGTGAAAGAGCGTTAATAGTTCTAGCTCTTATGTTTAGGACTTTGATCTATTTTGAATTAATTTTTTTATATGATTAAGGTAAAGATCCAACTTTTTTATCCTATGACTTAATTTTTGACCTATTGTCTTTATCACCAACCCTCAATTTAAAGAGTTGGCATGATGGATATAGGAAAAGTAAGTATTGAGAAAGTGGCAGTAGCATGTACAGATTACTTATTTAGACATGTCAGTAGTTAGAAGGGGGAGGGAAAGAAAAAGATTGCTGTTTTAAGTAGAGAGTATTTTTCTTTTTTTTAAAGATTTTATTTATTTATTTGACACAGAGAGAGATATCAGATCACAAGTAGGCAGAGAGGCAGGCAGAGAGAGAGTGGAGAAAGCAGGTTCCCTGCCGAGCAGAGAGCCCGATGCGGGGCTCCATCTCAGGACCCCGAGATCATGACCTGAGCCGATAGCAGAGGCTTTAACCCACTGAGCCATCCAGGCGCCCCGAGTATTTTTCTTTATTAACATGTTCATTGGAGGGCGCCTGGGTGGCTCAGTGGGTTAAAGCCTCTGCTTTTGGCTCAGGTCATGATCTCAACGTCCTGGGATCGAGGCCCGCATCGGGCTCTCTGCTCAGCAGGGAGCCTGCTTCCTCCTCTCCCTGTCTCTCTGCCTGCCTCTCTGCCTACTTTATAATCTCTCTCTCTCTGTCAAATAAATAAATAAAATCTTTAAAAAAAAAAAAACGTTCATTGGAGAAAATTTGGAGAGGTAAAAAATATTAAGATAAAAGGTATCTTGGAAAACATTAATATGTAATGTTTATGGATATATAAATATGTAGTAAATACTTACAATCTGTACTTGACAATGATAAATCCTGAAATCATTATAATGGTTTCCCTTGGAAGCTGAAGCAGGGAACAGGGTAAGGAAAGGGTATGTATGAAGCCTCAATCTATGATATAGTTTTTAAAAAAGAGGTTTCTGAAATAATATGACATAATACTAGGATTCAACAAAGCTGGTTGATGGGTACAGGGGTATTTATGATCTTTATTTTTATCTGTTTGAAATATAATAAAAATAACTTAAAAATAAATAGAACATAAGGGGCACCTGGGTGGCTCAGTTGGTTAAGCATCTGAGTCATGCTCAGGTCATGATCTCAGGGTCCTGGAATGGAGCCCAGACGCTAGCATCAGGCTCCATGCTCAGCAGGGAGTTTGCTTGTCCCTCTCCTCCCTCTCCCCCACTTGTGCTCTTTCTGTCTCTCTCTCAAATATATAAAATCTTTGATTTAAAAAATAAGCAGAACATAAAAGAATAAAACTTAGAAAGCTTAGCCACATCAAAGGGAGGTTTAAATCTTCCTCTAAGATAGAAGGGGGGGGCAGAAAAAAGAGGTGAAAAATTGTTTTATAAGACTTTTGAATTGAAGAGAAATTTGAGGGAGCCCAGGACGGATAATTCTTAGTCTCGTTTTGGTGGCAAAGTCATTTGCTGAGGGTAGATTGGGAGTATTGGGGATGGTTTTTGAGAGTGTCAAGTTGCTTGGAAAGTTTGACGGATTCAGGATAGGGAGTTGTGCCCAGAAACAAAGAAGTTGATTGCTGAATAGCATTGAAGGGCCACCAGAGGATGGTTGTCAGGAATTTGTTGTTGGGCAAGATACCACAATTACGTGGATTTGCTAGCATTGCTGTGTAGCTAGGAGAAGAATAAAAGAATAAAAAAAATAAAAGCAAAAAAATTGAATGATAGGTATTGGATTAAGGTTGTATTAGGAATAATTGGGTTGTAAGGACAAGAAATCCACTCTAACAAAAGTCAGTGGGGAGTTACTGTAAGGTTTCAGGAGACAATCATAAGGGCAACCAGAAACAGAAACAGACATCTCCAGTATGTTCATCTCTGCGATTTGTATCTTTCTTGAGTGCCCTACTCTGCACATGGCTATTCATGACTGACACGGTACTTCCTTTGTATAAGTCTCCACCCTCCTCATGAATTGCAGATTTGACTCATTAGTGGGTTATAAAATCAATTAATTTGGTTGCAACCAGCTTTTTAAAAAAGCAGTTGAATACAGTTAGTAAGGTTACTTTAAGCTGTGTGTGTGTGTTTGAGTGCATATTTATTGTAACATAAAATTAATTCATCACATTTATTGAGTGCCTGCTATGTGCCAAACAGGGACACATTAGAAAATTAATCAAAATCCCTGCCCTTTGCTTCCTCTTGCCCAAGAACCCTTCAGAATGCAGGGCAGAGTAGGCAGAGTACAATTGCCCCATGGGGAGGGCAAGGGGTCAGTACAAGGGGTAGGGACAGAAGGGTTGTAGGAAACCTGCATGAGCTATATAGACCTTGCACAGAGTAGGAAACAGAGGTTGTGTGCTCCTGGGGTAAATTCTATACCTGAGGTTCAGGTGTACAGGACCTGCCTAAGGCCACACCTGGAGGAGAATCTTGTTTCCACCCGTAGTCTTTCACCAAGTAACAAGCAACATCAGTCTACTACTTGGGGCCGGGGCAAGAACATGAGACACCTGCTCTGTGCACACATATACAAGACCTGCTGAGGGGTGCCTGGGTGACACAGTCACTTAAGTGGCTAACTCTTAATTTTGGCTCAGGTCATGATCTCAGGGTCCTGGGATCAAGCCCTGCCTCTGGCCCCATGCTCAGTGGGGAGTATACTTGAGGATTCTCTCTCCCTCTCCCTGTTCATGTTCTCTCTCTCAAATAAATAAATTAAAAAAAAAAAAGGAAAAGAAAAAAAAAGACCTACTAAGAACTGAGGATGAAGGAAGAACTCTGAGAAAAATTCTCCAGTAATCCATTTCTCACACTAAAACACAAGGTATTGTCAGTTTTGTACTGGAAGAATTTGAAACCTGTGATGCACTGAAGCTAACAAAAGCAACAGTAAAACCAAACCCAGCTCACCTATGCACTAAATCAATCAGATTCCCACCCCAATGGCCTGGCATAAACAGGTGTGCTTATTTCAGGCATAAATATTGTTTTCCTCCATTTCTACTTTTTAGACATAGTATCTAGTTCAATAAAAAATCCTAAGAGATATACAAAAGAAGCAACACAAATACAACTAGACCTAGAGATTGTCCAGATGTTAAAATATAACATAAGGATTTTAAGTAATTGATTAAAGAATCTAGAGGGAAAATTCCTGCCTTTATGGAGTTTATAATCTAGTTGACAGAGACAGACAGTAAGCAACATAAATATATAGTGTGTTAGATGGTGATGAGTGCTGTGGAGAAAAAGCAGAGAAAGATGTTTGGGTGATTTGGGAGGGAGTGGAAGGAGAAGGTGACTTTTGATAAATGTCCTAAAGGAAATAAGGAAGCAAGTTAAGATAAGCGTATCTGGAGGGAGAATGTCCAGGGAAGGGCGGGTGTGGGGAGTAAAAACAGTAAGTGCAAAGGTACTGAGGTGAGAGTGCACCTACGTATGTGTGTGGTGAGGTTTTCCTCTCTGGTGGTAGGAGCAGGCACTATTCCCTGTGCTGTGTGAGCTACAGGTATTGTTCCCTCATTACTTTTTTTTTTTTAAGATTTTATTTATTTATTTAACAGAGAGATCACAAGTAGGTGGAGAGGCAGGCCGAGAGAGAGGGGGAAGCAGGCTCCCCGCTGAGCAGGACCCTGGGATCATGACCCGAGCCAAGGGCAGAGGCTTAACCCACTGAGCCAACCAGGCCCCCCCCCCCCCCATTATTTTTGACGGTTTCTCTTCTCAGCCGTAGATTGTTCATCACACACATGTGCTGAACAGTACTCAGCTGAAAACTTGAAGGGGACCTTTTGTAGATCTCTAGAATTTGTGCAGTGCTTTCCTTTGTTATACTTTGCCCTGTAAACTCTAGCTCTTTTAACCCTCTCTAAACTTGCAGCTCTGTTCTCAATTCTCTGAGACTGCTGGGTTCTGTTTGGGTTACTCTTCCTCACATAGCAGCCTAGAAATTCTTTCAGACAGTAAGCTGGGGCAGTTGTAGGGTTTACGTCATTTGTTTCTCATCTTTTGGGAATCACTATTTTCATTACTTTTTTTAAAAGATGTATTTATTTATTTTTAGAATTTGAGAGAAAGTGTGTGGTGGAGAGAAGCAGAGGGAAAGGAAGAGAGAGATCTTAAGCTTTTCTTTTCTTTCTTTTTTTTTTTTTTATATTTTGTTTGTTTATTTGTCAGAGAGAGAGAGCACAAGCAGGGAGAATGGCAGGCAGAGGGAGAAGCAGGTCCCCCCTGAGCAAAGAGCCCTGTGTGGTACTCGATCCCAGGACCCTGGGATCATGACCTGAGCCAAAGGCAGATGCATAACCAACTGAGCCACCCAAGTGTTCAGTCTCAGCATTTCTTTATGTCCATTGTCTTGAAAAGCATTTCATATATTTTGTTTTTCTTTGTTTCAAGTAGGAGGATAAATCTGATCTCTGTTACTCAGTTTTGGCTAGATATGAAAGTCTCATTTAGTTTTTAACAGTATCTCTTTAGCTGTTGTATTAAGAACAGACTAAAGGTTGTCAAGGGTGGAAGCAGGGAGACCCATTTGGGAGAGAAATATGATCAAGTGAGAGATGGTAAAATAAAATGTAATTTCCACTGTCTATTATGGTCAAATAAGTTGAGAACCATTGATCTCTCTCCATCTCTTGTTTCAAATTTTCAAATGTTTAACTTTGATTATTTAGAGCTCTCCTCTTTTTTTTTTTTTAAAGATTTTATTTATTTATTTCACAGAGGGAGAGAGATCACAAGTAGGCAGAGAGGCAGGCAGAGAGAGAGGGGGAAGCAGGCTCCCTGCTGAGCAGAGAGCCCGATGCGGGCCTCGATCCCAGGACCCTGAAATCATGACCTGAGCCGAAAGCAGAGGCTTTAACCCACTGAGCCACCCAGGCGCCCTGGAGGTCTCCTCTAAATTAAGTTTTTAATGCCTCCCATCCTCTTACTCCCACATAGTCCATTCAGTTATTATAAGTAGCCTTGGAGGAGGTTGGTGTAGATAGGGGCAAATTTTTTTTTTCTTTCTTTCTTTCTTTTTTTTTTTTAAGATTTTATTTGAGAGAAAGAGTGGGAGAGGGGCAATTTTTTTTTTTATGAAATTATGATGGATGATGGTGTTTCATTTTTTTTTCTTTACTATCCCTTTTTGACTAAATTCATATATATATTTTTTTCAGAACTAGTTTTTGGTCTATGAAATCCACTATAGTGAGATCCTGATTTAAATGGTTGGTCTTGAAATCAGGCTGAGTGGCAAGGGAAGTATTGGGTGAACGTGGAATATGACTGAGAGATCAAAGTACTGGAGTCCTCCAGTGGCTCCCAAGTAAGGGGTCATGGGACCCCGCAGGACCAAAAGCCTAGAGCGAACGGGATGGGGGTTATGATTAGAGAAATTTCGTCATTTAATATCCTGAAGATGAGGCATTTCAGAATGATGGCAGAGTCCATGGTGTAGCAATGTTTATGGACATAAAAGGCATTGTTAAAAATTTTATACCTTGGTCATTTTTTCTTTATTTGATGAGGGATATGGACTGTTGGGGCTACACCAAGTATGTTTAGTACATGGTTAAAACAAGAGAAACAAAAAAAGATCTCTTTCCCTCCTGCTGACTTTTTGTACAAATCTTAACTTAGGATAAAGTGTGTGTTTTCCCTCCACTATCATCTCATCCTTTTTACCTGCTTGTTCTTCCTTAAAAAGATATTTTTATTGGAGGTGTGCTGCTTACTGCCAGCTGTACAGATTACTGCCATTGACTGGGGTACAGGTTTTTTGTTTTTGTTTTTGTTTTTAAAGAGGTGGTGCGGGGGCGCCTGGGTGGCTCAGTCAGTTAAGTAGGCATCTGCCACTCCCCCTGCTCATGCTCTTTCTCATTCTCTCTCTCTCTCTCTCAAATGCATAAATAATATCTTTTAAAAAAATAAAGAGATGGTGTCATATACCTTTGTAATATTAACTGTAGTAGGAATTACGATAGGAATTTTTTAGTAGGACTTCTAATTGTGTCTCCAATTCTCTGCAGAGTAGAATCCTTAGGTTCTTGTTTTCCCCCACCTTAAAAGAAATTTTTTTTTACAGATTTTTTTTGCTTAAGAGAGAGAGAGAGCACAGAGGGAGGGGGAGAAGCAGATTCCCTGCTGAGCAGAGAGCCCAAAGCAGGGCGTAATCCCAGGACCCTGAGCTCACGACCTGAGCTCAAGGCATATATGCTCAACCAACTGAGCCACCCAGGTGTACCCACCCCCCAATTTTTTTTTTTTCAGTCAGCTCTTTGCTTGGTATGGAGCCCAACTTGTGGCTTAAACTCATGACCCTGAGATTGAGACCATGAGTTAAAATCAAGCGTTGGCCACTTAACCAACTGAGCCATCCTAACATCTCCACCTTAAAAATGTTTAATTTTTTATTGTTAAAACTGACCTGTGCTTGTGTAGGTAACTTGTAAGACACAAAGAAGCATAGAGAACAAAAATTCAACATGTAGTAGTAACCACTTTTTTAAAAAAAAAGATTTTATTTAAGTAATCGCCACACCCAATGTTGGTTTAAACTCACAACCCCCAGATCAAGAGTTACACACTCTCCTGACTGAGCCAGCTGGGCACTCTAGTAATAACCACTTTTAACATTGGGTACTTGTCCCTTATTATATGCATTTTGCTATGTACCATTGACTTCCTACTGCTTTCTTAACTTATCTTTTTATTTCATTAAAAGTTCCCTATAAACATTTTTTGGTTAATGCTAAATATTCCAGAGTCAGGATGTATCATAAATTACCCATTCCTTAATTTTCCCTACTGTTAAAATTTTAAGGCTGTTCTCAGCTTTTTTATTTGTAAATAAATTTTCTGGATTCTTCAAATAGGCAGTTTAATCTACATGTATTTGTTGTGGATACGTTCTTAGATATAGATAATGTTACAGTGGCCATGTTGATACATATATCTGTTTGCATTTGTTTTCTTTATTAAGTAGATTCTTAGAAGAATAATAGGGTTCAATAATGTTTCAAATAATTTATATCTGTTTATATTTTTTGTAAATTCTGTTTTTTGTTTTCATTTTATTTTTGGGACTTTGTGGATCTCCGTTTTAATAATTTGTATGAGCCCTTTATTACAACTTTTGATCTGTCAATAATGATAATAACACTTATTAAATGTCAAGTATTATTCTAAATGCTTCTCATTCATTAACTTTAACCCTCAGATATTTTTAACAGAAATGTTAATTAAATGTCAGTTTCCCACAGCGCACCAGGGTGACTCAGTCAGTTAAGCGTCTGCCTTTGCCTTAGGTCATGATCCCAGGGTACTGGAATCGAGTCCCACGTTGGATTCCCTGCTGAGCAGAGAGCCTGCTTCTCCCTTTACCACTGCCTGCCGCTCTGCCTGTTTGTGCTCTCTTTCTATCTCTCTGTCAAATAAATAAATAAATCTTCCAGAAAAATGTCAGTTTTCCAAACCTAACTAAAAATTTAACATACAATTTTTTTAAAGATTTGTTTTTTTTTTAAAGATTTTATTTATTTTTATTTATTTTTTTTATTTTTTTATTTATTATTTTTTTTTTTTT